>APFE030374224.1:0-10148 GCA_000404065.3 Pinus taeda
CAAGAACAACAAGTGGAATGACACTAATCAAAAACCCAGAGATGACTCACACCCTTGCAGACATCTATAAATGGATCCGTCATCTAAGAGATCTAAGGCTGGAATTTGGTAATTTGTAAGGAAGTGCTGATAGTTTGTCTTTAAGAGAAGGCATTGTATTGTTTCGTGATATTGCTTTTCATGAGGTGAAGAGGGCTTTGATGCTAGGAGGATGATGCTGGATCAGACATCTGGGTTGTAATTCTCCCTTCTATTATTAATAAAGTTCTTTGAGTTTTCCTCCATACAATCGTGTATTTGTGAATGCTATTGTATGTTCAATGTATTTATGATTCTGCATTGTTTATGATATAATATATTGAGATGCTTTGATGGTGTTTTGTTACTTTGTCTCTACAGGTATTCACTGAGCGGGATAATTAGGAGAAGAGGCACAAGCTCTATTAAGGGAGAGAGAAATCAAGCAAAGAGTCAAGCAGAAGATCCAGGTTGGTCCCTTTGCTTCTCTCTTATCTATCATACATAAAGGAAATCGCAAATTGCTTTCATTGTTTGTTTCTAGGATAGCTACCAATCCTAGTGGGACTAGCAGATTGAAAAGACACTAGTTTTCCCGGAAACAAGTATTCAGAAAACATGTCCCACGAAACCCTCTCCAACAACTCTGAAGCTCAGTGCTGGCCCTTCTAGCCTTTGCATCAGAATTAGCCTCAAACCTCTTTGTGTCAGCCTTTTGAGGCACTGCGCAGCCTTTGGGACCCTCTACATCACTCCCTCTATCTTCTACATGGATGACACAGTCCCTATAGGCTTTGCATTGTCTCTGTTGAGCTCTGCATGGCCTAAACTGGTTGCTGCCTCTCACTCTTTGCTTCTGTGTTGGTCTCTTGGCACTATCTCTACCTCTCTGCCCAGTACTCACTGCCCCTCACTACTGATCACTGATTCACTTTTGCCAATCAACCCCGCTCTAGCAAAATGAATGATTGTTCACTCTGGTGTGTTCTCCAACTGACCCTGAAACCTCCTGTTATACTTTTCTCGTTGGTCCTTCAACGACCGAGATTAAATCTCTAATCAACGGCTAAGATTATATTTGGCTTAATCCATGAATTTTGGAACCTTCTAAAATAGTTTTATATTAATACCCATTAATATTTTATTTTTCCTAATTTTAGACTTAGGAACTCCATTAAAAATATTAATTATTTTAATATCTCCCAAACTGGGTACAATATGTCCAAACTATATCTGGGTCTTGGATATCTCATGTTTTTTAGCCTCTCCACCAATTTTCATGGCTAGAGCACATTCGATGCTACCCCAAATCAACACTCCCTCTTAGTGAGGACTGTGCTCTAGTAAGTACTCCTCACTGAGCATCACTCTACTTATCTGAAACCAGTACCTGTGTTGATGCTAGGCTTCCCCACCCAACATCCTCTACACTGCTACATCCTGTACTATTTCCCATGGCCATGCCACTATCACTACTGCATTCATAAGGAAACTCCCTCTGCATCTATGTTGATGCTTGTCCATACTCCCAACACTGCATATGCATTGCATCCCCTTCTCATCATGTTGTATCGTGATACTACATATTGGTACTACACTGCAACTCAGTTACTGAGAAGCAAATAATTGATCCACCCAACTTTTGACATCCTTATTAGTCTAGAAACACTTTGGATGTGGAAGCTCTCTCTTTCGCTAACAAGTGCTTCCTCTACTAACCTCTGGAGTTGCTGCAACAACTCCCTGCATCTCGCACCGTTGCAACCCCTCTCTGTGCCATCCTGCACCATTGCAACACTCTTGTACCTCTCACACTGTTGCAGCTTGCTAGCCTCACACTGCCCAGGGACTCTTTCACTGTAGCACTCACTGCCGCTTCATCCACATCTATCTCTACCAACATCTACCAGTCTTTCTACTCCTTTTTGGGTCTCTCGTGGCAAGGTATAATCCAATAGGTTGAGTACCTCAAGGATCCTGCCCCTCATCACCTGTAGTCTTCCTGACTATAGCTCAATGTCTCCCCGCCTCTTCTTTGGAGGTACATGAGCACTCATGGCACAATTGTCATCCTCCTAGATTTCTTTCTCCACCTTCATTGGCGATGACTTAGAGTCATATGCCTCTCCCTTGTTCTTCTTCCTCAGATATTGGTTCGCATAGTGACCCAGTTACCCACAATGGAAGAAGTTGACCTTAGAGAGGTCATTCTTCTTCCTCTTCTCTTGCTTTCTCGTGGATGCTAGAGCTGCATCCTCTTCCTCTTCCTTCTTGATCCAGAATCCTTTGCTGCTACTTCCTGCCTTGCTCAACCACCTGATCTCTTCTTAGCGATAAGCCACCCACAATTCTTCCCAATCTAGAAGATCTTCCTTGCCCAATATGCTCTAGACAAATGTCTCCCACTCCTCGGAGACTGTGTTAAGTGTGGTCCTCACCATCAATTCTTCATCCAGCGTATCTCCTATGGAAGTTAGTTGGTCCCAGATCTCCTTCAACCAACCAAGGAAGTGATCTAATTGCTCCCCCGTCTACATCTGGTATGACCTTAGCTGATTCTCAAGTAACATATTCCTCTGCACGGAATTATGTTGGTATAATGTCTTCAAGGTGTCCCACATGTCCTTTGTCGTTTCCTTCTCGACAATATGTTGGACCACATGATCCTTGACCCCGTAAGAATGATGCATTTTGCCTTGGTCATTGCCTCCTCGTACTTCTAATTAGCTACCGGGTCAACTGGGATAGCCATTACTCTCAAGGCAAAGCCGTTGATGCGATGTCTATCTAGAATGGACAAGATCCTGGCCTTCCAGACCGCAAAGTTGGATGCTCTGTCTAGCCTGTCCTGATCTCTCAGCCCATTCATGGCCATCTCTCTCCTCTTCTATCGACTCCTCTGAGTCTCTCTACTTCCCTCTGGAATTTCTCCTTTCGACTCCTGCTGAGTCTCTCCACTTCCCACATGGAAGTTCTTTGCTGGAATCCCTCTGAGTCTCGATTTCCCTCTTGGAAATCCTTTTTCCAATCGTCAAGCTTCCCCTCTCCGATCGTCTGTGCACCTGCAACATTGATCTGGATTCCTTGGCTAGAAATTTTCCTAGGCAAAAACTCCCTCTACCTTGATTTTTCCCTGTTAGGTAATGTTTTGACCATAGTACCCAACCATCTTCGCTCTCATAAACTTCCCACACCTTCCTATGTCCCAAAAACTGAAGGAATGAGCTTCTAGGCTTTGTGCAATCCCGACACTAGCAAAAAATAGCTCCCTCAGCCTCTGCATCAACCCTTCTGGTCTTTACATGGCTCTAAATGAGCCTCTCTCTGCACTCCTCAACCTCTTCGTTGGCCTTTCTCTGGCTCTGACTGATGACGCGGTCCCTCTACATCAACCCTTCCTCTATCGCTTCTACAAGGATCAAATTTTGTCACCCGAGCCAGCTGATTCTGCTACAAATGCTCTGCTTAGTTGATGCCTTCATCTCTCCTATGATCTGCAACCACGCTCTGATACCATGTTGATTTTTCTAAGTCTATCCGTTAGAAAATTAATTTATATTCTATTGGTTTATTTCTTCTACTTCTTTAAATTCAAACAAGTTATTTAAAACATTTAAATACCGAAATAAACACTATACAATCACAACATCTATAGATCAACAGCTAAAAGAAAACAAACAGACAAGTGGCACTGTTATTTTTGGACAAATGTCCCTGGAAAAACCCAATGTGGGAAAAACGATGCAACTATTCTGAGGGTTTATTATTATACAGTATTTCCTCAAGTACAACTAGGTGCCTAACTGGCTGACCCGACAGAGAAAAATACACAACAATAATACCTCTCTATTTATAATCAGGTATTCAGAAAACATGTCCCACGAAACCCTCTCCAGCGACTCTCAAGCTCAATGTTGGCCCTTATGGCCTCTACGTCAACCTCCTGCTACTCTGCGTCAGCCTTCTGAGGCACTGGACAGCCTCTGGGACCCTCTGCGTCACTCCCTCTGCCTTCTGTGTGGATGACGCAGTCCCTCTGGGCTTTGCATTGTCCTTGCTGAGCTCTACATGGCCTAAACTGGCTATTGCCTCTTGCTCTCTACTTCTGTGTTGGTCTCTTGGCACTATCCCTACCTCTCTGCCCAATATTCACTGCCCCTTGCTGCTAATCACTGATTAACTTTTGCTTAGCAACCCTGCTCTAGAAAAATGAATGACTGATCACTCTGGTGTTTTCTCCAACTGACCCTCAAGCCTCTTTTTATACTTTTCTCATTGGTCCTTCAACGGCTGAGATTAAATCACTAATCAATGACTAAGATTAGATTTGGCTTGATCCATGGCTTTTGGAACCTTCTAACCCAGTTTTATATTAATACCCATTAATATTTTATTTTTCCTAAGTTTAGACTTAGGAACTCCATTAAAAATATTAATTATTTTAATATCTCCCAAACTAGTTAGAAGCTTCCCAAACCATTTATGGGGCTTGGAGATCTCATGTGCTTTAGCCTCTCCACCAATTTTCATTTCTAGAGCACATTCGATGCTACCCCAAATCAACACTCCCTCTTAGCGAGGATTATGCTCTAGTAATACTCGAACTAAGCATCACTATGATTTTACAGCACCGATACTTGTGCTAATGATAGGCCTCCCCACCTAACATCCTATGCACTACTGCATCTTGTAATGCTTCCCATGGCTCTACCACTGCCACTGTTGCATTTGTACGAAAGCTCCCTCTGCATTCGTGTTATTGCTGGTCCATCCTCCCAACACTGCATCGGCACTGCATCCCCCTCCCATCATGCTGCATCGTGCTACTAATAACTACTATTGCACCGGTACGTGTGCTGATGCTAGGCCTCCCCGCCCAACATCCTATGCATTGTTGCATCCTATACTGCTGCCCATGGCTCTACCACTACCACTGTTCCATTCATACAGCAGCTTCCTCTGCATTCATGTTGTTGCTGGTCCATCCTCCCAACACTACATCTACACTACATCCCCCTCTCATCATGTTGCATTGTGCTACTACTAACTGCTATTGCACTGCAACTTAGTTACTGAGAGGTAAGTAACTCATCCACCCAACTTCTAACATCCCTGTCACGCTAGAAACACTCTAGATGTTGAACCTCCCTCTATCACTAACAAGTTCTTCCTCTACTGACCTCTGCGCTACTGCAACAACTCTCTGCATCTCACATCGTTGCAACCCTCTCTATGCCATCCTACACCATTGCGACACTACCATGCCTCTCACACTATTGCAGCCTACTAACATCACGCTACTCGGGAACTCCTATACTATAACACTCTCTGTCACTTCATCCACATCCATCTCTACCGACATCCACCAGTCCTGCTACTCTCTCTTCGGGGCTCCCGTAGCAAGGTATAATCCAAGAGGTTGGGTACCTCAAGGATCCTACCCCTCATCGCCTGTAGTCTTCCTTACTACAGCTCGATGTCTCCCCGCCTCTTCTCTAGAATTACATGAGCACTCATGGCACAATCGTCATCCTCCTCAACTTCCTTCTCTGCCTTCGCTGGTGTTACCTTAGAGTCAGAAGCCTCTCCCTTACTCTTCTTCCTCGAACACTGGTTCGCATAGTGACCCAGTTCCCCACAACGGAAGCACTTTACCTTAGAGAGGTCCTTCTTCTTCCTCTTCTCCTGCTTTCCTGTAGATGCCAGAGTTGCATCCTCTTCCTCTTCCTTCTTGATCCTAATTCCTTTCCCACTACTCCTTGTCTTGCTCAACCGCCTCATCTCCTCTTGGTGAAGAGCCACCCACAATTCTTCCCAATCTGGAAGATCGACCCTGCCAAGTATACTATGGAAAAATGTATCCTACTCCTCAGAGACTGTGTTAAGTGTGTTCCTCACCAACATCTCCTCATCTAGCATGTCCCCTATGGAAGTTAGTTGGTCCCGGATGTCCTTCAACCTGTTACCACTCAGAATTTCCTTAGAAGTTATCAGAAGAAGGAATAAACCGAGGTAACCACAAACCAATATTTTAATTATTAGTTTTAGCAAACCTATGACTCAGAGAGGGCTCTCTCTATATAATTTAGCTTTGTTTTTATGGGATTTTAGGCTAGTTCTTAAATTTCGTTAAGGTTTTGGTTCTAAATTGAAGGTTGGGTGGTGGAATTCTTGGGGCAGATCAATAGAGCTAGGTATTCAAGCCATTGGGCTATGGAGTCAACAAATGGATAGAGTAACTGGACCAAATCATTAAAGGGAATGTTTACAGGGCAAGCTAGCAAAGCAAAAGGAAAATCTTTAGGCCTAATGGGTGAAGTGGTTCTAACCAGGGTGAAAGGGCACTTAATAATCCTTGGACCGAGATCAGAATGAGGAATAGAGGATAATCATGAACAAAGGGCAATTAAGAATCCTTTGGTATATATCACAAGAGGTTACCTAAACTAAGGATCAATTAAGAATTCCTTAACTTAGATTTGTGAAGAAAACATTAATAATGCATAACAGTCAAGACATAGTGCATTCAAGCAATTTCTGAAATATCATTCCATGTTATAACATTTAGATTTCAAAGATACGTAAAAGTTTATGGAAAAAACATAAGGAAAAACAACATCTGAACATGAGAGAATACTTATTTGTAATTCGCTTTACACAAGAATCATGTAAAATATCTGATCTTTATTCCTTGATCCAGCAAGCCAATCCAGTGATTGATACATTGGAATTTTTTATTTGAGAGAAAAAAATCTATAGAAATGTCTTTGAATCCACCCTACATACTTTCAAATGTGAAGTATTTATACAAAATTATTTACAAAATATCTCAAAACAACTTGAGATTCAATCTAGGGAATATAAATATCTTCTTGCTTGAAGATAGAGACATCTATTGAACTGCTTAATTGTTGTCCCTTTTATTATGGTTTAGCTAGATGTTTATGGTTGATGTGCTCTATGCTGGCCAAGGGCTGTTGTCTTCCATATTGATACTCTTCGACATGGATACTCTTTGACTCTGATGCCATTTTACCTCGTTGACTGTGTGTTTGACTTTTGACTATGTTTTACTATAGTAGGTCAGTCAACTTTTCCCATTCTTGATCTGTTGGCAACCAGATACTTAGCATTCTCCGATAAGTTTCATCTACCTTAGTGTATTTGGAAAATGAAGGCTTATTTACAAACAAATTTTTTACCTCATGCTGGAGGTAAAATAGATTCTCAAAAGCACCGTACAATACCTTTCCAGTTGGCACTCCTGATCCTTGTGAGGTAGCCACTTGGTGTCTTCCTACATCCCAGAGTTTATCACTGTAATCTCCTTGTGTCATAAGTTTATCATGGATAACTAGGGGATTAGGTAATCCCTTTTCTTTTAACTTATCAAAATTAGCCATGAACGTATTTATGGCTACTTGCATTTCCTTGCTCCTCTTTACTAACTTATGCATGAGGTCTCTCTTGGTGAGGATTTTCTTTACCTCCAAAATAGTAGCAGTCCTGTCTTCAATTTCCAGTTCCTGGAGTTGGTACTTGTTCTTTGAATTTAAGAACTGGATGAATCTAATAGCCTATCTAGGCCTATGGCCTAATTCTACTTTCACTTTCTCAACGGCCTCTGTTATTAACTTTATGAGGTCAATTTGCTCAGATATAATTTGTATGGATGGCCAAATATCATTAATAGAGTCAATGATATTGGCCCATAGTCGTTCCTTAGCTTCTCTAAGTGGTTGCATCAGTGTCAAGTCTTTTTCTATTGAATTGAGCTTTTCCTTGATCCTGGCTTGCCACTTTTTCCTTTAGCTTGTTTATCTCATTTGTCTTCATAGACATTTCCTCCATGGCATGAACAAGCTTGGTTGCTTCATCTGTGGTTGTACCTATTGGTGAAGTAGATGTTGCTGTGGTGATGGGCAAGGCAATGACTATGGGAGTCTTTGGAGCCAATGTGGCTGCCAACATAGATGGTACTGCAGTAGTCACTGCCAAGACTACCATAGTCCCCAATTCTCCTTCTTTAATTCGACTAAGGCATCCAATTCCTTCTCAGTGTTCTTTATCTGATAATTCAACTTGAGGACTAAATCCATTAGATCCTCATGCTGAGTCTGAGATTGTAACACCTCCTACGTTTGTGGATGCTACAGGAAGGGTATCTTCAATTGCTTCTTCAGTGCAACAATGTCCTTATTCTTTTGTCTGATTAATTCCTCCATTACTTTAATATCTTTGGGATCATGTCCCATCCCCATGATCAAGTCTTCCAAATACTTGATTCTGTTGTCCTTAGCTTGTGATGAAGCCTGTTCAAGCTAGTACTGAGCAGAGATGTTGTTTAGGTAGCTTTGTAATTGATGCACTGCTATGGACTCTCCTGTCAGGGTGGAGTAGATCATTTCTCCAACCTGTTTGTGAAATTCAATTTGGTCCACAGGGTGAACATCCCTAGCCAACACTTCAAAATCAATTTTTTTGTAGTCAGTGGGTGCCCTTGGTTGTTGTACATTTGTTTGAATGAAGGACACCTGCATTTTCCCTTCTTTGATGTCGAAAGTTGACATCAACCTATTCTAACCTGGAGTAGAAAGCTTGAAGAGCTGAGCATATGTCTCAGCTTTCAACCTTTCATTCATCATTTTTATGTCTTTGAATCTGTCTTTGATGCTTTTATCCTGGTCTGCTGGTTTGCTGAAGGATGAAGCTTCTACATTCCTCTGTCTTTGTATCATTTGTGTTCTTGAGGATGATGGGGGTTGTGTTTCTTCTGAGGGAACAAGACCTTTACTCCTTTCTCGCTCAGAATTAGTAATTTCAACTCAGCCCTGGGTGTCTTCCTATTCTGATATAGGACTGAGTCTAGGCTTTTTGGGCTGGCCTCTTTCATATTGAACATTAAATGTAGAAATTCCCACGGTAGACCACCTGATAATGAAATATACTAAAGAAAAATACTAGATCTACTTCTGCAATCAAACTTTGCGGAATTTTAATCAATTTGAGCAAGATCAATCGGAACACAGATAACAAAGAATGAGAAACCAATTACACATGAACACAGAAGAATACTCTGGGGAAAGCCTCAGCTAAAGCCTCGATCTCTGTATTATCATACAAGTGGAAATAGTCTGGATTACACAAAGCCTTAGCTCGGAAGCTATCTGTTGAAGATAGCAACAAGAAATGCTAAAAATAGAAATTGCTAAAAATAACACTGCTATAAATAGTAGTTTCAGCCGATGTTGAACTTAGCAACAATGGATCAAAAGTGAAAGTTCTAAAAATAGAATTTTGGGATACCTTCCTATTTTAGTCAGTCCCTAGACTAAACATAGGAAGTAAAATTCAAATTTGAACTTAACATTTGTTTGAAAATAAATTAATTAATTCACCATGATTTAATTAGTTGTGAAAAATCAAACATGAAGTCTATGTGAGGACATGCAACAGTTTCTCTATTAATTGAGGAATCTATCCATCCATTAAAGAGATAAGGATGAGTTCTAATTTGAGTAGTAATTAGTTGGCTCAGTTAATTGAGTCAAATCCAGTTAGATTGATTTAAACAGTGTATTTAAATTAATGTGAGTTCAATTAGTTAATGCATGCTTGCATAATTGTTGTTCTTCAGATAACTGAATATTCTCTCATACATAACTCATGCATGTCAGTTCAGACAAAGACCCAATTGAGATCAGATGGAGGGACAATGCACTATCAGTTGATAAGATATTCCTTGGTGAATATTCCTTACATGCAGAAGGATTTCTTTCCAAGAGAATTGTGTTGTTACTTCTTCCCTTCAGTGAGTGTGATGAGGTCAAATCACATATGTGGCTTCACTGGACCCCAAGAAAAATTGCACAAAGAAATAGGAGCTTGGAGGACTTTATGAGGATATTTACTTGTCCATTCAGTCTAAGAGCTTCATTGTTTGATTGCAGAGAGAGCAGGATAGCTTTTGAGCTGATTCTTTTTGTAACTTGGACAAGATTTCCACTTGTACGATAATACAGAGTTGGGGTTTTAGGCTAGTGCTTTCCCCTAGTTATTTCTTCTGCGTTATGTGTGATTGATTTCTTCTTATTAGTTATATGTGTTCAATTGATCTTGCTCATATTCGA
>APFE030374233.1:1102-17775 GCA_000404065.3 Pinus taeda
CATATAAACAAATGTCCCTCAAGCAAGCTAAGAAGGATAATAAATTATCACCAAAGTATTATGGTCCATACAAGGTGTTGCAAAAGATTGGTACTATGGCATACAAATTGGAGCTTCCTACAACTTCTTGAGTGCACCTAGTTTTCCATGTTTCATGTTTAAAGAAGGTTATAGGCGACAAGCTCCCAGATCAAAAAATATTGCCAAAACTTGACGAAGAAGGAAAAAATATATTGGAACCGGAAGCAGTCACAAAAACAAGAACTCGACAGCTATGAAATTGATCAATTTCGAAGTATTCCATCAAGTGGAAGAACTTATTAGCTGAAGATTCCACATGGGAGGATGAGAATTTTATACAGAAGCATCCAGAACTACTCAAGCGTTGAGGAAAACACTTTTTTAAAGGAGAGGGGCATGTTAGATCCCTATAATACTAGTGATTACCCCATTAATATTGTAGTTGTATCCCTTATTAATATTGTTGTGCCCCTATTGTCCCCATATTGTTATTACTCTACCCCATAGAATCCCTCTATTGTTATTTTTGTGGCTTTATATTATTATTGTTAGGTCAATTGGGTTATATTGTGACACCTTAGACTCCTATATATAGAAAGGAGGTTTTGTCATTTGAATCATCCAAGAATATTGATTTGTGTAATGTAAAGGGGGTTGCCCCCTCGAAGAGGCTAAATTATAAGGTGTTCAACTATCTTTTCTTTCTCTTTGTGAGTTGGTTTCATAACAGTGGGATATGCTATTTCTAAGACATTAAAGGATATGAATAAAATAATGTGGCCATGTTTTCTTGCTAAATTTGGTATATTTTCCTTAGCAAGCTATTTCCATGCAAAGAAGGAAATTATAGCTATTTAGGTCCTTAATCTACCTATTATGCCCAACAAGCAATATGACCATGTTTATGTAATGAAGAATTTCACTGCTTCTCAAAATATCTGGCAATTTTTCCATGACCTAGATAAAAAAATCCTAAATTAAAAATCCAATTTGGTCAATATCACAGTTCTCAGATATCTAAGCTTCCCTTATGGTTGTTACAGTTGTCTTCAAAAATGTCGCCTATATCTACAACTCAGCGAGAGACTTCTACCGAAAAGGATGTGCTCCCTAAGACTCATCCAAAGTTTTTTGTTATTTCTTCTCCTCCTCAAACTGATGAATTTTTTTCTAATTATAAATTGAATGAAGCATGGAATGAATTTAATATGACTTTAAATTCCTGGAGTACAACACGAAATATAGCTTCTACAATTTCTACTTCTTCACAAAAAAAAATATTGAAGGGAGTACTCGGAAGGATGAACAGAAGATAAAATCAGATAAAATTTTTGCAATATCTTCTATTCTTGATAAGAAGTATGTTTAGCTTATTCCTACTTTTCCCACCTCCAAAGTGATCCTAAATGTGGAGGAGATTACTCCTCTAGAATTTTTTTATAGTCCTCAACATAAATTTGTGGTAAAAGGAGGAAGGAAAAAGAGAAAGTTGGATCAATATCAGTCCTTTATTTATGATAAGGTCTCTTCCTTTGAAGTCTTATGGAGAGGATCTACTATAAGTGGGACATATGAGTTGGGGAAATTGAATCAGTTCATTGATGCTTATGCATTATTTACCATTGATAAACTCGTAGAAATCATGAAATTCTGCAGAAAAAGAGAAGAAAGGATTGCCTTGCTTGCGCAGACTCGCGACGTTGAGAAATAAAAAATCAATGAACATTGGAACAACCAACTGACAAAGTTGCAGCAGAAGATTTATTCCCCGCAAATTCAACACGAGAAAGAGGTGCATATGAAATATTATCAGATCAATGGAATGCAACATAGAATTGAACAATTGCATGTTAATCCCCAATTATCAGAGTTCAAGAAGAAAGCTAAACTAAATTCTTTATTAAAGTCTCAGCAAAAATTATTTTTCAATAAGCTTACAATAGTCCAAGATCAATGTAAAATTGCAAACTCTCTAACTGGTCAATTTTTTGAAATGACAAATTATTTTGGGGAAGTAAATGAAAAATCTTTTGGTTTCTTGAATTGACAAGAAAGTAATGAAGGAAGAGATGAAAACTTGTGTAAAATGGATGAAACTCAAAAAATCATAATCTTTAGAGAATGGGAAATAAGAATGAAGCAGGTTGAAGTTGTTGCACATGAATCTTGGGATATTTCCATTTCAATCATAATAACAGTCAATGATACATTGTTGCAAACAAATATCATTCCCAACTACTCTGAAGATTTGTTTCCATATGCCAAAATATTACTGAAGACTTGGAAGGAAGAGAGTGCCACAATGGTAAAAAAGGATTGAACAATTATCTAAGTTGGATCTACAGCATCATTGGCAATTGTTAGTCAAGCCTCATAGTCAAAGCTAGTTCTCTGATGTCTTTCAAATGCTACTTCTCATATTTTTCCATCAGTAAAGACTGCTATTTTTATTATTCAGATGATGATTAAACCCAAGAACGCTCTGAAACTCATGATCTTGTTGGATATCTATAGGTTGTGACAACTAACTATTGGAAAATATTCTTCCTAAGCTTTGAAAGTTGTTGCAACTATTTCCCAATTTGTCTATTATTTTTGTTTTTGTTGAAGAACTGTTATAATAGTTTATTTTTATCTTTTGTATTGAAAGATATAAATTTCCTCTCCGAGATGGAGAAGGGGTTTTGAACTTTTACAAGAAAAAAATTAAATTGTACTATTGTATTTAAGTTTTTCTTAATATTATGCTGAACCACTTGCGTTTCTGGGATGAGCAGAGCTATAGTGTATCGAGTACTAGTATCCTATTTATCTGTGTATTTTCTTTGAATGGAATTGTTATATGTATTGTTCACATATATATATGTAAATAAATCATTCATGGTCACTATTGATATGCTTTATTGAAAATTTATTTATATTGTGAGAAAAATGATATCCAACATATGTGATTTTATAAAAAATTAATTTAATTAACTTGCTTTAATTGTGCTAATATCATGATTGCATAATGATCTATATTGTTGTATTAATTATAAGATCTTTGTAGCACATATGTCATCATCTTACCCAGGTATAATAAGTAGCTTATGGTAAGTCTTATTTTAGTTATGAATACATATTATATTACAATATCACCTTCCATTCCACTACATCTAATTTTTCTTAAGAGAAACTAGCCCCATAATTCCAACCTTAGCCACCATTCCAAATGGAAAAGGGTCTGATTTAAGATCTTGGCTAGGTGTTTTTCTCCAATGTTGATGAAGCCATTTAGGACCATCAACAGATTCCAAGAACTTTTGTACATGTGATAAAATCCTTACATATGTTCAAAATAACTAAAAAATATCCCTTCATAGTTATATTGACCGTAATCACTTCCAGGAGTTCTTGGGGTTCTTACCATTAGACCCAATTAATGTAGCACTTCCCATTGCATCTTCTATTGACAAATGATTTTTTTATGCTTCAGCAAAAAAAACCTCAAATCTCATAGGGCACATGGGATAATGGAACTAGGCCTAGTGTTTAATTCCCTTAGTGTTATGATCTAGTTATTTACAAAAATTACTTAAAACAAAGTAAAAATATGAATTGTATAATACAGTTTTAAAAAGAGAGTGTATAAAGTAAAACAATTACAATATAGAAAAATGTTTTGGTGTAAATCATGAACACTAACAAAACTAAAATAAATGGTAAGCCTATGAGAAAATTTAGGAAACTACCCCATGGGCCATAAGGCTACATAGGTATGTAACAAACTATGATATATAACTCATAAAAATTAAAGTAATCAAAATAATTTGTTTAGAGACGTATGCACTACAATATGGCCACAAAAGGTTGATTTTACTAATAAAAAGTGAGTGCAACTTGTTAATTAATTGATTCTTGCGAGAATTTTTTACTATAACTTAATCCAAAAGTTTCTAAGGCATAAATAAATTGCACATAGATATTCAAATGACAAAAATAAAGTACAAAAACAATGATAATCCTTCTAGAACCACTTTGTATGATAAATTCAACAATGTTATCCACAAAACATTAGCTAGTTAGCATTGATATTAAATATCAGGCCTTCTACTAGCATAAAGAAATGTGCAAAAGTAAAATACAACCTAAAATATCACTCTAGAAATAGGTGAGCTTTCTTTTCTCCTTTTCACTCCTAGAAAATGGTCTACTGCCACTAAACAGGTTAGCCATTAGTACTCAAAGAACTGATAAATTCAAGGAAAATAACAACTTTAAAGTATGGTGCATACTTCTCCTCATTTTTTCATCATTGGATTCATAGTTGTAATACCCTCATCCCACCTCCACCCAAGTTACCATGCCTATTGGGGTAGATATGAGACGATAGGATACTATGATTAGATTCAGCCCCCTAGGTGACCTTAAGGAAGTGGAATCAACGAAACATCACATACAGCCATCCAACACCATCAATAGAAACCTCAGGAGATAAGTCAACCAGTCAGACAGCCTGTCTGTGGGTCCCACTATTATTATGTACAATTTAATGGTTACTCACTTTGATGTTATGGGAAAGGGAATGACCAAAGACCTAAAGTCACTCTCATAGGCCTGCTTTCCAATGACTGTGGTCCAAACTTGCTAGTTATGTGCCAGCAACTCTGAGATTTGAGCCACTTTTTTAGGCCCAGATCCCAGGCCACTTCCCATAAGAGAATGAAAGCTTAGAATTAAGGAAAGTATAGGGAAACAATGATGCAAAGGTCAATAGTTGATCAAGGACTTAACTAGACCCCTACTAGCCATGACAAGCATTTCATCGAACATATCATCAATATGTAACATACAGGTGTAAATAACCGAGTTAAGTGTAGGGATCTCTTACTTATTTGAGAATCACCGTGAGCCATTATTTCCTGATGCCATTTGTTTCCTTATCACTTATTAGGTCATAGATACAATATCCATTCAAATACAAATAAAAACATGTTGAGAGCCAAATATAGTTGCTTCCATAAAATGAACATATAACCAACATAATAGGAACAAAATTAGAATAAACATATCATCCATCAAAATTCATATATATACCTGTACATTCTCACACTAAAATCAATGGAATAAATTTGTTATTAATCAATGCAATGAACCAACCAGTGATAGGACTACCATGTTCAATGCAACCATATATTGGTTGAGCCAAGTCTCTCTTCAACCGATCACCCCCATGTCATATTCCAAGCATGAACGTGGGACTCATAGAAAACATCAAAAACATCAATCAATGTGGATACCATTAGAGTTTTGCACCTACACCATGAGGAATTTGAGTGCCTCCTAGTCTCTCAGGATTTACAGTGCATCGAAAATCTGATCCAGGAATCACTAGGCCCTACACTAAGACATACTCTCTAGGTTTTCCATGCATTCCATCCTGGAATCACTAGGCCCAATAGATATAAAATCCACCTCTTGAATTTACTATATATCACACCATTCACCAACAAGGATTCCTAGGCCCATCAAGGCACACAATCTAGCTTTACCACAACCCACAGTCCGGTTTAGGGGTTACTAGGCCAGTGGATTCATGCATCCTTATTTTGGTTTAGGGACCAAGACCACCATGTGTTTGTCAATTTGGAGATCCACCCCACTCAGTTTCGAATAAAATCTAGCCATCCCACACAAACTACATGAGAAAACCCACCTCATCAAAGTTATCAGGAAATGGCAAGGCTAAGCTGAAAATATTTCCACATGTGGCAAAACCCATGCATGGTATAAAAGAAACACATGCAATCTCGTGCATGCCAAATCTAGCAAGCAAAATACACATGAAAGTTGATACCTGCAATGAAGCCTGGTGTAGCTGCTTGATCTTTCCTTTCCTTGCTTGATCTTTGCTTCTCCTTTCCTTCTTTTCCTTTCCTTCTCCAATGCCAAAGTGCTTCAAGAAAACTCTGTGTCCAAGAGTATGAGAGAAAGAGATAATAATTAGAGAGCTCCAAAGCTAAACTAAAAAGAGGTTACCAACTGGTCCTCATAAGCCTTTTTATGGATGATGCCTCTATTTTCTTCATTTTCCTCCTCACATGCAACCTATGACCTTTCTCCTCCCTTTTCTCCTAATTTCCATTATTTTCATAAATAATTTTACCAAAATTCCTTTAAATGCCTTAGCCATTTTCTTTTCCAATTTCCTTAGCCATAAACAGCCAAATGAACACCCCCTAGGATGTCTTGCCCAACATTCAGCTTGTAATAAGTGTCCCATTAATCCATGGTTATTTTTTTTAACTTTATTACATGGAATTTTCACTAGGGATGTCATAGAACCCTTCCCCTTGGGGGAAACAGTCCTCGGTGTTGAATCACACATATACCTTATCAACCTACTGAAAGAAGAAATATTGGTCATGGATCTTTATAACATAGCCCGATGTAGTATTTATAATGAAAGATCTACTCAAGTGAAAAGAACATCATGACAACATACCACATAGTGGGGCTTTATATCAAAGCTCATTACGATATTTACAATGACCATCCTGCTGAGTTCCAATCCCATGACATCATAACATCATGATATCATAGCCACATGATAGCATAATAACATGAAACCCATACCACATAGTGGAGCTTTATAATGCAACTCGTTTTGATATTTACATCCATACACGAGAGTATATATAGAAAAATCATCAAAACTGTAATACCAAAACATATGCCAAATCTTATACCAAACATATATCAAACATATACTAACATCATATAGCATATATCAAAACATCATGAAGCATATATCAAATCATCATAGAACATGTATCAAACATCATAAAGCATATACTAAACAAACATAAAGCAAATATTAAACCACCATGAAGCATATACCAAGCCATCATAAGAAAATACTAAACAACCATAAGAAACCACCAAACCACCATAAGCAATCACCAAACCACCATATCAAGGTCTCTTTGCCTCAATCAACAAACAAGGAAGGACACGCAGCCTACATCTAGTCTACCATCTCCCATGTATATATCCATCAAGCCTAAAGTTCTTCCATTACACTTTAACTTGCTCAATTGCTCAGTTCCATAGCATGAGAACCTTTTCCTGCAATATACACTGAGGCTCTAGCTAGAATTCTCCATCTGGTTCCACCTACAATAAAAACCAGTCAATCACATGATTAGCATCCTTAACATACTTCTTAAGAAAATATACATGGAAAAAATTGTGAACTTTCACTATTGGAGGTAGTGAAAGTCGATAGGATATTGGCCCAATCATCTCAATGATATTAAAGGGTTCACAAAACCAAGGTGCCGTCTTGGCACATGAGCCAATCCACAAGGAGCTCTTCTTCAATTTGATACATAAGTACACATGTTACCCTGCCTGGAACTCCTTGAAAAACATGTTCCTATCTACATAACTCTTCTTCCTATCAAGTGTTTCCTTGAGATTGTTCTTGATCACCTACATCTCCTCTTCCATGTCCACCAACATATCTGGTCCAATCAATACTCTGCTAACGGGATTAATCCAACTAATGGGAGTGTTACAACTCTGCCTATATAATGCCTCAAAAAGACTCATCCTTAGTTACTCTTGATAACCTTTTTTGTATGAAAAATCAACTAAACGGAGATAATCTTCCCACTTCTTCTATTGATGCATCACATACATCCTCAAAATTTCCTCCAATATCTTGTTGACCCTCTTTGTGTGTCCATCTATCCGCGGATGATAAGTTTTGCTGAGGGCCAACTCAGTGCCCAAACTTGCGAATAACTCCTTCCAAAACTTATAATTGAACTTTTCATCCTTGTTGGACACAATCTTCTTTGGGACACCATGTAGTCTAACCACGTCTTGGATGAACACCTGTGCCACATCACTAGCTGAGAACGTAGACTTCATCGGAACAAATTGTGCAACCTTTGTTAACCTGTCCACAATGACCATGATGGAATCATGTTGCTTCACTATCTTCAGCAACCCTGTGATGAAATCCATGGAAATGGCATCCCATTTCCACTCAGGAATATTGATCATCTGTAACAATCCACCTGGATATTTACACTCTTCTTTCACTCATTGATAATTGAAACATCTAGCCACAAACTCTACTACATCTCTCTTCAAATTTAGCCAATAGTAATAACTCTTCAACGTTCCGAGTGTCTTCTGATAACCTGGGTGACCTGAATAAGGTTTCGCATGAAATTCCCTCAAAATCACTTTCTTGAGTTCACTTCTATCTGGTACATATATCTTCAGCAACCCAGTGATGAAATCCATGGAAATGACATCCCATTTCCACTCAGGAATATTGATCATCTGTAACAGTCCACCTGGATATTTACACTCTTCTTTCACTCATTGATAATTGAAACATCTAGCCACAAACTCTACTACATCCCTCTTCAAATTTAGCCAATAGTAATAACTCTTCAACGTTCCGAGTGTCTTCTGATAACCTGGGTGACCTGAATAAGGTTTCGCATGAAATTCCCTCAAAATCACTTTCTTGAGTTCACTTCTATCTGGTACATATATCATGTCTCATAACCTGACCAATCCGTCTGGTGTAATACAATAGTCCATGCCTTGTGCACCTACCCCTGTACCTGTATGTCCACCTATACCACTAGAGGTGCATGTACCTATACCTATACATATACTATCGCCCTGCTACAACCTGTGCATAATCTCCATATACCTAACATCCTGTTGTCCTGCCTGCAAGATCCTATCCTATAAGTGCATCCATAGGAGATCATAGCTTCCAAGTGATGTACCTATACCCATCTACTCCGATAATCTGCCACCTTATTCTCTTTACACTTGATGTACCTGATCTCAAATTCAAACTCACTGATCATGTCCAACCATCTACCCTACCTGAAATTGAGATTCGGCTGGCTAAACAAATACCTAATCTCAATATGATCACTCATAACCACAAAATGCCTACCAAAAATATAGTGCCTCTACATCTTCAGTTCATGTATAATTGTTTCTAGCTCAAGGTCATCTGTTGGGTAGTTCTTCTCGTGCTCGTTTAGTTTTTAGGACTCAAAACATACCACATGTCCATCCTACATAAGGACTCCACCAAGTCCTCTCTTACAAGAATATGTACATACTATGAACTCTTTGTTTAAATCTACAATCTATAGCACTGGTGTTATGATATTTTGACACATAGGAAATACTTAAGTATAACCTAGTCTAGTGTATAGTTAGGTAAAGTGTGTTTCTTTAGTATGTACTTTTTGTAACTTACAATCTGACAATCACGACATGTTCTATGCATGAAGTGATCTACAAATTCATTCTCTCCTCGGTATTACCGACACTTGATCCATGGCATAGCACCCGATTGATCCATGATCTCTATTTAAAGAGCATGGAGGGTCATTTGTTAGGTGATGGTTCATGAGAGAGGCTTATGTAAATTTTCTTTCTTTTACATTAATAAATTTCCTAAAGTGGCCGCGTTGGCTCAGGCCGTGGATTGTCTCTGTCTTTGAGGGTTTTAACCAAGTCAAGAATATTGGTGTATTGATATGTGATCTCTTTGTGAGTGGTGTCATTTGGTGTTCTATATAAGTAATGTACCATGTAAATTCCTGCATGGTATCACAACTATTTGAGGGCTGCACCCATTGGTGATCCAAATCCAAAGTCAGTACAACTGCATCTGACTATCGTTTCCAAGAACTACTCTTTTTGACTATTTTCGGTCCAAGAGAACTACTCTATTTTATTAAGAGCATCTATTGCAGTAAGTAACCCCACTAATTTCATGTGAAAATGTTTCTAGTAGCCCTGGCTATGTCATTTTTAAGATATGTAGGTATACAGTCTTTATTTGCCATTATAGTTATTTATCTCTCTATTTATTTTGGTTTATAGTCCTTTATAATTTTTTTATTACCGGATTTATACCTTTCATTTCTATGTATACTCTTTTTTTTTGTGCCTTACTTTGATATTGGAAAACTAGAAACATTGAGGAAAATATATAGTTTCCAATACTTTGGCGTGTTCGTTTTGGTTTGTGTGGTTTTTTTTTTTTTTGTAGGCAAAAATGGGTTTTTCAAGTAAGCACGCACTCAAAAGCTTTAGTGATAAAAAGAAACCGTCATTCCTCCTTTCCAAAAATTACTAACCTTTTGAACTAGCTCACTTGCTCCAAAGTTACTTTATGAGAATATAGGTCTTGGGTTCAAGTCTTTGTTTTTGTTGAGTTACTTTTTCAAAAAGAAGCTATAACTTATGTTTTAAGTTACTTTATGTGAAAGTGTTCTCACCCACTGTAAAAAGTGAGTCACTTATAATTCTAAAGTCACTTTATCTTTTATTTAGGTTACAATTTAGTGGATAGTTCATAAAGTACCATTGTAAAAGTGACTTTCACTTATTTATAAAAGTGGTTCACATAAAGTATTTTTTTTTTTTTAAAGGGAGTTAATCATATTAAGTTTAGAAGGGGGGGGGGTGCACGGCGGGGGGATTTTTTTCATATAACATTATCATTCACTTCCCAACATTCATGTGGTTCGTCGGCATCTCCAACAACTTTTCTTCAAAAAGCCATAACTTCTTCAATTAGTAGCTGTTTTTTTTTAATCAGCCTAATTTTTCGAGATCTTTCCATTGGAACACTTAGTTTCAAAATCTAAATCTTCAGTTTCTTTTAAAATGGAAATTTCATGCCTAATTATTCTTGACAAAACCAACTACTTCCAATGGCTATCCTATATTGTGGATTTACTTAGAAGTAAATGTGTTTATAGAATAGCCTTAGACCAAGAGTATAAACCTAAAGGCAAAGATAAGAAAGCCAAATGGGAAAACAAGCAAGATCAAGCACGTGGGTTGATGGGGATGTCTATTTCTTGAGACCTTAGATTCTATATCATAGAAATTAATACCCTTGATGAAGAAATGAAACAACTCAATAAATTTTGTGGAATAAAAAATGAAATTAGAGCCCATCAACTCGAAAATGAGTTGCTTATGTTGGACCCCAATATTGTTTCTTACATTGAAGATTTTTTGTCCAAGTTCAAGACCCTTAGACTTCTCTTGGAAGGTTTTAAGGTTAAGAAATAATATGGTAGCCTTATCTCTTCCATTTTTACTAAGTTACTACCAGCCTACTCTGTGTTTGTTTCCAACTTCCATTCTACTAGAGAAGCCTTTATTTCTTAAGGACAAGACTACAAGTCCCACTCTTTTGATGCCTTTTGTGATTCTTTAATAAGAGAGAAAGGAAAACTTACATCTTGGTCTTCTTAATACTAGAAACTCTTCTAAGAAATCCCTAGCAACACATCAACAACCAATTTCAAATAATCCTAAGAAGTAGCATCCTAAAAATAATGGTCCTAAACCAAACAAGGGTTCTAAGGAATTTTAATCTCACAATGAAAAATCAACTCAACAAAATCATAAGGCAACTAAAACATAGGGAAGAAGATTGATAGACATTGCAACTTTTGTAATTGTGATGGCCACTTAGAATCCAAATGTTTTATGAAGGTGGAAGCCTTAGAAGCAACAATGAAGAAGCATAACATCCATTTGGATCACTCTTCAACTTCAACATCATCTTTAGGAATAACACTTCCTGCATGTGGTTTTCAAGCATCTTGGTCCTGTTAGGCACTAAATGTATCTTATTCTTCTCATTCTCATGAGTGACTCATTGATTATGGAACTTCTTATCACATGGCCAAAAATGAAGCCATGTTTTCTTCTTTAAATGATTGAAACATAAAAAATATATATGTTGATGATGATAGATCTCTTAGAATTGTAGGCAATGGAACTATTCATCTAGACAAAGGTCAATTTAATGATGTATTATGTGTTCCTACCTTATCCTGCAACCTTATATCTGTGTATCAGATAACTCATCTAGGTGAAGGTAAAACTGTTGAATTTTCACCTCATGATGTTGTAATTAAGGACCTAAGAGATCCTAGATAGATTTTAGCTACTCGCATTGTTGATGATTCTACAAGGTTGTATAATTTTCACAAATTTGGGTCATCAAATCTTCCCTTGGTATTTGTTACTCATAATGATGAAGTGAGAAAACTTTGGCATGAGCGGTTTCGTCACTTAAAATATAGCCCCCTTCAATATCTATGTAAAGAAAAAATGGTGACAGGTCTTCTTGTGGTATCTTTTAGAGACAGTGTTTGTTCCAGATGTGTACTCAGAAAACATCATCGGGATAGTTTTGAAAAACATGCATCTTGGAATGCCTCAACCCCTTTATAGCTTGTGCATAACAATTTATGTGGTCCACTTCTAGTTGTTTCATTCTCTGGCTACAAGTATTTCTTAACTTTCATTGATGATTTATCTAGACACACTTAGGTATACTTCTTAAAACTCAAGAGTGAATTATTTAACATGTTCTAGGCCTGTAAGGCCTTTATTGAAAATAATTTGGACATCAAATTCTTAAACTAAGATATGATAATGGCAAAGAATATGTTAATTAGAAATTCATCAATGTTTGCACTGAGCATGGAATTCAATTCCAACATATTGTTCCATATACTCCATAGCAAAATGATGTAGCTGAAAGGAAGAATCACACCTTAAAGGAAATGGATAATGGCATGCTTCAATCTAAAGGAATTGTTCTTAAGCTTTAGGCAAAAGTAATTAACTGAAAATTACATAGTAAATCACACTCCTACTAAGATTTTAAAGAATCCCAGTCTAGAAGAAGTATGGAGCTCAATTAAACCAAATGTAAGTCACTTTCGTATTTTTGGAAGTGAATCATGGGCCCATATTCCATATGATCAACATAACACCTTAGAACCTAAGTGTGAAAAATGTATTTTTGTTGGATATTCTAAATATGTCAAAGGATATAGACTTCTTCAACCTAAATTTCAAAATGTTATCATTAGAAGAGATGTAAAGTTTGCTAAAAATATATTGGCCTACAAGCCTAGTTTGGCAGATGTGCCACCTCTCTCTATCCCTTCTACTTATGAAAATATTTCTCCTTCAGATGATGACAACGAGGATGACAATCCTCCCCCACCTTCTCTAGATCCTCCTTTAGCTCCTCGCCTTCCAAAATGGGCTCGTGCTACTCGGTATGCAGCAGGTGCTCTTGCAAGTGATCCTATAGATCAACATCATACACGTTCTTAGTTTGATAAAGCCTCTTCTTTACTGGCTCAAGCTTCAACAAATTATGATCCTGACACCTTTGCGGAAGCTTCAGGCCATCCAGATTGGGATGCATCTATGAATGAGGAATATCGTTCATTATTGGAAAATGATACATGGGATCTTGTTCCTCTTCCAAAGAGATGAAAACTTGTTAGATGCAAATGGGTTTACAAAACCAAGTTTGGACCATATGGAAAATTTGATAAACATAAAGCTCATCTTGTTGCTAATGGTTTTTCACAATTTGAAGGCATTGACCATACTGAAACCTTCTCCCTTGTTGCCAAAATTAACTCTTTCCACGTTGTTCTTTCCCTTACTCCCTGTTTCAAATGGGAAGTCCATCAGATGGATGTTAAATCCACCTTCTTGCATGGGGACTTACATGAAGAAATCTATATGGAACAACCTCCTGGCTTTATACAAACAAACTACAGCCTTGTGTGTCGGCTTAAGAAATCCCTTTATGGCCTCAAGCAAGCCCCCCAGGCTTTGTATGCCAAAATGGATAGCTTTCTTTTAGATTTTGGCTTTCCTAAGTGTCATTCTAACAATATTGTCTACACCAAGAAAGTGGGTAAGTCTCTTATTAGCCTTGTTCTTTATGTCGATGATCGTATCCTTACTGGTAGTGATCCCAACCTTATAAACCATGTGAAGTCTAGCCTTAAAAAGAAATTTGAAATGTCAGACTTAGGACACTTGCATTATTTTCTTAGTCTTGAAGTCTTGCAATCCAAAGAAGGTATTTCCTTTTCCCAGTCCAAGTATGCATGTGATATTCTATGCCATTTTCACATGGAAGACTGTAAACCAACCCCTTCTCCCTTTCAGTCTGGAGCCAAACTTTTAGTCACCTATATTTCCCCTAAAGTTGATGCTACCTTATACCATTAGCTTGCTGAAAAATGTTTGTATTTGACCCTTACCTGTACAGATCTTTCCTTCGTTTTTGGCCTTGTTTCTAGGTTTACGAAAAACCCACATGAAATCATTACAAAGCAACTAAAAGAATACATCATTATGTTCAAGGTATAGTTCAGTTTGGGATTCATTATAGTGCAGAAGCATCTCCTCTATTAGTTGGTTTCACTGATTCTGATTGGGCTGGTGACCTTGATGATCGAAAGTCTACTGCAAGTTATGTCTTCACTCTTGGTTCTGGACCTATTACATGGGCTTGCAAGAAAAGAGTTCCATTTCTCTTTCTTCAACATAAGTAGTGTATCTGTAGGTTTTAACCTCGTATAGAAATTACCTACATATGAATTCTAAAACACAAAAAATAAACAATGCAAGAGCATAACACATAAAACACATATACATAGAGATTTCCCCATGGATCCCAAAACTAGGACTACCATCTTGATTTTTCATTATGTTCCTTTCAATGTTACAATACATATTTATACATGCTGAAACATCCAATACCGTGGACCAAAAACTATCGCATCCAAAACCATGGATTGAAAACCATCGCGTCCAAAACTATGTGTGAAAATCGTGCACAAAACCATACGTAGATCTGCCCAACCTAATCTAGGGTCCGAAAAAAATATATATCCCAAGGCACTACCCTGAACCTCATAGAGGGGGGCTACATGCCCCCCCTCAATCCCCTCGGAGATGGGGGGCTGCCACCCCCACTATGACCCCCGTACTATGCAATCGTCATGGGCTAGTCGTGAAAATAATAACACAACCGAACATTCTCCCACTTGTTGTTTTCTTTCCACAGGGGGCAACAAAAGAGCTTAGTCGCTTATCCCACCCTGCAACACCTATTGTTTCTCTACACCAAGAGAACTTCTCAGAGCTCACAGATTTTGTCAATGCATCTACAGTATTCTTCAAAGTGTCCACCTTTACGAGCAACACCTTTTTTTCTTCTATCATATTTCTCACAAAATGATATTTAACATCAATGTGCTTTGTCTTTGAATGGTAAGGAGTGTTCTTTGCCAAGAAAATTGCACTTTGGCTATCACAGTCTATCCTTATAGCTCCCTGTACTAACCCCATACTTGAACACAATCTCTACAACCAAATTGCTTCCTTGCTTGCTTGAGTGGATTGCATGTATCTACCTCTGTATTTGAGAGTGCCACTACAGATTGTTTCTTACTCATCCAACTAACTACACCTCTAAATAGTTTAAACACATACCCACTTGTAGATATTCTCTGATCTAGATCTGCAGCCCAGTCTGCATCAACAAAGCCATAGATATCCAAAACTCTGTCCAATCTTGGTCTTCCTTGGTAGCACAAACCATAGTCACTAGTGCCAGGTAAATACCTAAAAACCCACTTCACTTCTTTCCAATGCTTCTTCCCTAGTTTTGACATAAACCTGCTCAATACTCCCACTGCATGTGCAATGTTTGGTCTAGTACAGACCATCGCATACATCAGGCTAGCGACTGTACTTCCATATGGAACACGGGACATATCCTCTTCCTCTTCTTATGTCTTGGGACACTGTTCAGCAGATAAATTTACACCTACAGGAATAGGAAGCTTCACCATTTTCCTATCCTGCATATTAAACCTTTGCAATATTGTTTCAACATACTTCCTCTGATTTAACCAGAGCTTCCTCTTTTCCCGATCTCTTTTAATTTCCATGCCCAAAATATAGTTTGTAGCACCATGATCTTTCATGTCGAATTTGGAGGAAATTGGGTCTTCAAGTCTTGGATAATTTGTTTGTCATTTCCAACTAGCAACATATCATCCACATACAAGACCATATAAATAACATGGTCACCAATTAATTTAAAATGCACACAGTGATATGATTTTCTTCTGGTGAAGCCAAGTCTCCATATAAATGTATCAAATTTCTGATACCACACCCTTGGTGATTGTTTTAACCCATACAAAGACTTATTTAACTTGCATACCATTTCTTTCTTACCCTTAACTGGAAAACCTTCAGTTGCTTGTTATACGGGAATAGTGTCCACTCAGATGCTGCTATTCCCACTAAGATGGGTGGCTATCTTAGAAACAAACAATCAAATCCTACTATTGATTCCTTTTATCAAAATAGATGAGAGGAGAACCAAGAGGGCCAACCTGAGTCTTGCGCTCGATTTCCTCTCCTTCTTGATAGAGTTTTTCTGCTTCCTCTTTGTCTTCCCACCTTCAAAAGGACCTGTGGAATCACAATAACATACTACTATGCAAGAAACAAGGATCTAAATTCATAAATAATGCAGGATTAGATGTGCATTAACCATATACAAGCATATATAAACAAATACACAAGAATATGGAAGGAAACAAGAATAGCTTTATTCAGATAAAAAGTAGCAAGAGGATTACAACCATGAGCAGCTCTGACCCAGCATCATCCTCCAGCTAAGAAGCCCTTCTTCACCTCAAGCAAAGCAAAATCACCCAACACTGTGAATGTGCACCAGAATACCAACA
>APFE030374240.1:7826-29273 GCA_000404065.3 Pinus taeda
ATTTTTGGTCAATTTTGAGACAAAATCAAAGGTTTTAATGAGCACTTGGCAGCCAAATTCGTGGAAGAACAAGGGAGAGGATTTGTAGGAAGGTGTCCCCTTCATTTATGAACCCTTACCTTGAATTCTCCACCAGAAGCTTGGAGTTCAAGGGCCACCACATCGATTATCACAAGGGCAGCCGAGCAAGGGCTAGTAAAGTTGATGTTAACTACAAGTTTTGGCAGCCGAGTTCCTAAAGTTTAGGAGGACTGTTGGAGTCCTCAATTTGTATAAATATGAAGGCTTAGGGCCTCATTTCAGATAGTCAGTTCAGCTAGTTAGTTTTTAGGCAAGAGTTAGTTAGATTTAGTCAGTATTTCGAGTGTTTTCTTGTAGACAGTTTTTGGGATGTAACTATTATTTCTTGATCAATAAAGATGAATCCAGCTTTGCACCAGCTCTAATCTCTCTTAGGAGGTTGTAGCTCTTAGGTTTGGGCCCAACCCAAGTGCCCAGTACCTCCTTTGTGTACTTTTATGTGTCTTTACTGCATTCTTAGAATAAAATCCGTTATTGAGGTTAAAATCTTGTTTTGTTACTTAGGTTGCTTTTGATGATTAAAATAGTTTTTCATGCTTCAAGTTGATTTGACAGTTTGATTACAGAAAATATCTTCAGAAAAGGCCATCAAGCAACCCTTGATCTCACCTCTCCCTCCTTGGCACCATGAGCTAATACCAAGGCGTCCTTGCTGCCACAAAAACGATGTTTTTGCCTCTTCATGCAATTGCTAGTGTTAGATTTTTAGTTGGGAAAGTTTATACCAGATGCACTTGCATATTTAGATCTGTTCATTCTTGGTTTTTATAGTTGTCTTACATGATTTTCTACCAATAAACTTCTTCCCATCATGGTTGCTGGTTTCTAGGTCAAAATAGGTCAAAATAACTAGATCTTTGGTTTTCTTAATATTTGTTGATTAGTTTTGGAAAATAATGTACAAAACACCTGTGTTACCTCCCTGCCTACCCTTCCTCCATAAATACAACTTTCTCCATCCCCTAACTCATATTCTTGCCCTTCATTTTCCACACTTTTCCAATTTGACCTAATTTCTACATTCTTGTGCTTCATTGCTCCCTCCATCCTTGAACCAAATCCGATCACCTTAACCACTCCTCATCCTCATTCACCAAGTCCCAGACCTCTTCACATCCTTATCCAACCTCCATTTCCACTTTCCCACCGTTTTTCCTCCATCAACCCTCTAAAATCCTCTTTTCGTAACATCCTGTAGAAGCTACAGAACATCATGTAGAAGCTACAGTACATCTTGTAGAACCCCTGCAGACTTCCTGTAGAAGCTCACGAAAGCGGTTTCTTGAGATATGATCACTGTGAAACTCTCTGGAAGGGTGCTTGGTACCCCTTAGGCCCTCTTCTCACCTTCCCAACCTCCTGCAAGCATTTCCTTTCGCCAGTCAACCTCTGCACAGTCAAACAGTTAGAACACATGCATAATAATTCTACAAGATTACTCAAAAATACAAAAAGACGTTTTTCCAGATTTTACTTCATAAGTATTTTAGTAACATGTATTTTACCTTTCTAAGAGTAAATGGCATCCATTTCCACCGCTTTCATCTCTTTTCTTGCACCGGTAGGATTAGTCGGTAAAACTAGGGTTTGCTAGGGTTTGCATTTCTTTTCAGCTTTCAACTTCTTTCTGCAAGTAGACTAGCCTCCTTTGAGTTAGCTTTCATCCATCACAGTTAAAATCTTCTTCTAAGAACTCATAGAAGTTGGCTTAAGCTCCTAGCAAACTTGTGCCAGCTGATCAAGTGACAGCCGCGACAAGAGCTAGTACTTGTGCATACAACACCGTTGCTTCCAAGTTTATTATGAACTACCGGGTTGATAAATTAAAGAAGGGAGTCCTAGGAATTGTAGCATTATTGCTGCAATACTGGAGCCAACCACATACCCTAATTTCTTCTTCAACCACTGCTAGATATGAGCATCAAGGTGTAGGAAGGAAAACATCAACAGCTAGCCCATCACGGGTTAATTAAACTTATCCTAGAAGATGCCCTCCATAACCTAAGACTCACTTTTACATGGACAACTTTCAGACACATGTAGGCAGAGGGAGAAATAAAAACTCTTGAATATGGCAAAAGCCCCACTACTAGTGAGAGGGATGAAGAGGAAATAGAGGAGGAAGAAAAGGAGGAGGAAAGTGATGAAGAGACAAAAGGAGATGCAAAAGAAGAAATTGATGAACAAAGTGAGGAACTAGAGGGAGAAGAAGAAGAGAAAGAAAAGGATGTGAAGGAGAATGGAAAAGAGGAAACAAAAGGTAAGGAAGAATAGAGGTCTACAATTCAAGGCAAAGAAGGGGAGGAATCACCAAGGGTATCTCCAGAACTGACTGAGAAAGAGGTAGTAGCTACCCTCACTGCCCTAATTACACATATCAAGAAAAAAGGGAAGAGGCAAAGACAAACCCAATTGTACTTTAGGACAAGGAAAAGTACAAGGATCAGGCAAGGAAAACCTTAAACACCCACCAAATTTCCTATTATCATTGAAGACTCCCCAAAATAGCAAAAAAAGATAGCTCCTCTTGTGAAAAATCAAGGAGAAGGATCATCAGGACAAGCCTCTCCCAAATCTCCCATCACTTATATTAGGAGGCCTGTCACCAGGTCTGCCTCATCTAAAGGAAAATGTCTCCTACAGGAGACACATAAGGACCTATAGGGAGCAGAGGCCATCCTACAGGAAACTCAGAAAATGGACCAAGAAGGGATCATTAAGCAAGAAACAAAGAAGGTAGATCTAGAACTAAGGAAACCTAGTCCTCAACCCAACATTGAATCTTACTACAGGTTCATTTAATGGGGTAGTGTCATTCCACATAAATGTGTCATCCCCTTATTCTTTGAGCTTGAGAAAGAAAGGTCAAGAACACATAGGTGGATGCAAATTGTCAAATCTAAAGGAGTGGAGGATATAGGCCACATGGAGGAGAAAGTAAAGAAGAAGGGCAGAGAACTGAGAAACATAAGGGACAGAGAGGCAATGATGAAATCTCAGTTGGAAGCAGAGAATGCATGGCTAAGGGGACAGTTACAAGAGAGAGAAATTCAGTTGGCATCCATGGCCAGTTTATCATTAGAGGCAATCTAGTGCAGGATGTCAGCAAAGTCTTATGCATTGTATCTTAAGGAACAATGGCTACAGTTCCAAATTAAAACTTTAGCACAAAGAGGAACTATGCCCTTCCAAGACTACAAACAATTCATTGATCTCTGTGATCAAAGCATCTTGGAGGATAGAGCTAAAATGTCTGAGTTTTACCTGCACAACTTGGCCTTGATAGATCTGAATGTGTGGGATCCAAATTCAAAACTAGGGGACTTGCAATTTATGGCCTTGGCATAATGGATGAACCATAAGGAGGCAAGGGATACAGAGATGAAGAAAGTAATGGCAAGATAAGAGACATAACCCCTCATGATAATATCTGAGCAATCAAATCCAATGGTTGTCATCCGCACCCACAACCTGATTACAAATGACCATAAGCTTGAACCTAGGTACCTTGCTGCCCAAGAGAAAGCAGACACACAATTTGAGGACATGTTCAGGTTGTTAAGGGATGACAGCATGCAAGCTTGTTAAAGCGGATGGGACGCTTTTCCCTACAACCTAAAAATTAGAGAGTGCCATTCTCCTCAAAGAATGAGAGAGGCACTAAACAGAACACCCATGTACAAACAAGCTCTCCAAAGACTCAAAGTCAATTGGATTGGCTTGAGACTCAGTCCACCACTACTCTTAGGAATGTTGGAAGGAAGGAAGGAAGAGGAAGAAATAAAGCAGTGGGAGGAGATAGAGAGGAAGGCAAGATTCCATTCACAGGAAGAGGAAACTACAACAAAAGCATGGGATGTCAGGGAAGCCACTAGAGCAATGAAGGACATGGATATAGATTGAGTTGCTTAGAGGATGAGCAACACTTTCAGTAGGGGGTGATGATGAGCCTCATCGTTCAGTAACTATATGGATCATAATACACCTCCAAGCTTATTTAATTCAACTCTTCTCATAATTCCTTACATATTTTGATTATATTTTGTTTAATGAGATGAGTAAAAGTGAGATGTTATGCCTAGTGGAATAATGTGCATTGATTGCAGGTTTTTGAGAGAAAATCATGGCAATTTTGGCTAATTCAGGGCAGAAACTCAAATGAGACAAAGAGGAGAGATTGTAGGAGATAGATCCTCCTCATTTACTCCTCACTCATTCAAATATTCCTCCATCAAATCACATTGGCTCGGAGTTGCAAGCAACCGAGTCATGAAGATCAAAATGAAACCAAGAAAGTGATAGTTAGAGAGCCAGTTCATCTTGAGTTTGGGAGCTGAGCCTCCCTAGATTTAAGGAATTTGTTGGATACTTCAATTGTATAAATAAAGAGGCCTAGAGCCTCATTAGGATTCGAATTTTTTTATGTAAAATCATTAGGTAATTTTGAGTTCAAGACTTGTGGAAGACATTTTTATGTAATTTTATAATATGAGAATGAGAATGAGCATTTCCTTGATCCAGCATTGAGTTGACTCAGAGGCCTAAAGCTCTTGGGTTAGGGCCAAACCCTAGTATCAAAGTCTCCTCTTCTTGTATTTGTATGATTAGTTGATTTCATAGATTAATGGCTTAATTGTCTTTAGCATTATTTCATTGTAAGTAGTCGTGGATTTGATTAGTTTGCTTCCATTTGTGCGTTGCTTTACCAGTAGCTTAGGAAGATAAAGGAATATCAAAAAGTGTTTAGTAGGTGGATTTGGCCTTACTCCTCCCTTTAGGGGCCATGGTTTGAGGAAAGAACTCCTATGCAGCCCCAAAAAGACAGAATTCTGATTTCTCATGGAATTTAGGGTTTTTTGTTACTTAGGCCAATATTTTACTAGTTTTCAAGAATAGGATTTAATTGTCATTTCTTATGTCTTCAGCCTTGCATTAGATCTCACAAAGGTTTCACCTTATTCTTCAAGTTTTCCCATGCATGAAATAGGTAGCTAGCTCATGAAATTATGTGTTCTTTAGTTAATTGAAAATTGTTCTTGTTTAACATGATTCATGGATAAATGTTAGTGATTGATGCAGTGCAGGAGTTTCAGCAGCGCAGATGGATTTCATGACCAGCAAACCCATCCTAGCCTCATCCATCCATGATTATCAATTTTTCGACTAAGTCCTTCACCAAATTCATCATTCCATAAGGATACTTCTCCAAGCTTGTTGAGCAAATCTAACCATCTTACAAGCTCTGTTTTGAGCTCTGAAGGAGTCTTAGCTACTCCCTTGCCTCATTTCTCCCACCATTCACCTTCCCTAAGCCTTACACCACCTTCCAAATCCCTCATCTTTCTCTCGATCAGATTCTGTAGGAATACAGGGGATCCTGTAGGAGCATTAGGACATCCTGTAGGTTGAACTGTAGTGGCTCGTTTTGAGGCCGAATGGTGGAAACATCACCTAGGAAGATAGGAGAAGACCCCTAATTGCCTCCAAAGTCATCTAACCATTCACCATTATCCCTAATCCACCTGCCACATCAACAAGAGAAGTTAGCAACCACATTTTCACACAAACAAAGACAAAAAGGAAAACGAGTTATTGAGTTCATTTACATGCACAGCAGTAGAACATTTGGATTTTTTAGCATGCCTAGGAGACTAGGATCAGACACATGTTGACTTAGCATTCTTTTGAAGCAAATCCTCTTAGCGGTTAGTTAGATGAATGATGTATTTAAGCATTTGATTTCAATCATTTCCTTACTACAGTAGACAAGATTTCATTTAGTGTAAATTTCCCTTTTTTTCTCATTGGTAATCAAGTTTCTTCTAAATCAATAGAAGGCTAGTTTGAGAAACCATAAGTGGTCTATCGCCAGCTTAATAGTGACAAAGAGTGGACCCATTGCATCTACTTATGTATACAAAACTGTCACCTCCAAGTTTGTATAAACCCCGGGTTGATAAAGTAAATTTGGTAGCCCCGGGAGTTGTAGCATCCTTGTTGCAATACTGGTGCTCATCACCAATTTCCATCACCATTAATTAATCACCAGTGATACCCATCACAATGTTTTGCCCAACATTCATCTTGGAATACGTGTCCCATGACCTTGGTATTATTTTTTTTACATGGAAAATCAACCATAGGTATCTACACCATTAATAAAGGCAGAGCTGCATATTGGGAGCAGAAGGACGAATAGATGTGTTCAAGTTACAACCAAGTGGAGTTGTGATGGTGCGCTACATCAGCTAGTAGGTTAGTTGTATCTTGTTTAGTGTAGATTTTTTGTCATAGTTGTTGACATAAAACCCTAGTTTTTATTCTTGTATCAGTGATTGTATGAGGGTCATGATCCCTCATACAAGAGCCCTAAACAATTGGATTATAGTTTGTTAATATAACCATGTTGGGTTGTTGAAAAACTGTACAAATTTGTATATTTGTGCACGTGTTGATTTACTGTTGTATTTATTCCACTGTGCAAAGTAGTTTGTTGTGGTATTTGGATTGTGTTATCACCAAAAAATAGATCATCTAGCCTAATTTACTAGATGGATTGAAGTACACCATGTAAAGCCAATTTTACCATAGTAAAATTGCTTTCACTGTGAGAAAATACCTAATAAACCACCTCTGTTAAGTAATTTATAGTTAAACCCATGAAGAATAATTAAATAAATCACTATATATTTGAGTTTCTTTTAGGAATAATTAATTGAGTCATTGTTTAATTATTATTCTTTGTTAAATTTGATCCAATCATGAAAAATAAACTGATAAATAATTATTTATCTTATTTTTCTCTAAGAATAGCTATTTAATTATTATTCTTTGTTAAGTTTGACTAAATCCCTTAGGAATAATTAAATAAGTCATTATTTGTTTATTATGCCTTATCTAATTCATTGAGATAATAAATAGATCATTTATTTATTTATTATTTCTAAATAAAAGTTTAAATACTTTTTCCCTCCTAAACAAATATAATAAAATTTTCCAAGTGGTAATTCCAAGAATGGGATCAATAATATTTTATTATTGCTCATTATTGGAGGATAACTTTATATTTTGTTATAAATAGGAGGGTTTTCCATTCATTATTCACTTTTGATTATTTTCATTGTTGCACTCACTATTGTAACTCTAATTATTTTCATTGTCACACACCATATTTTTGTTGGGTTTTCACATTATAGAGGAGAGAGACGCTACACAAGCTGAAGATGTTTGAGGATAGCCAAGAACCCATCCCATAGAGGGGGACTGGTAACATATATTTGTTCCCTTCACAGGTGTTATAATAAAATTATTCTTTACATATCTGGTTTCCATTGGATAATTGGAGTTATCACTCCTTTTTCATTGTTTAACTATGATTTTGGCATAGATTCAGAATTTGGAAGGTTTTGTTTCTATTAGTTGTTGCAGATCTATAATGTTTAGCAGCCATTTAGATTGTTGAGATTGTTTTTCATCCACAATCTTAAGTGGGTTCTTTTTGTACATCATTGAGAAGAAAACACTACAACAAAATTGGTGACTCCACTAGGTTTTATACTTCAAATACAGAATCTTAGGTGACCTTCGGTTTTTAGCTTCAGGTTTCTTCTTTTTTCATTCTATTAATGTTTCCTAGTTTTTTAACCCTATATTTGATAAATTTCTGACTTCCGCAAACTTTCTAGTATTTTTTGCAGGTCAGAGGAACCAATCGCGACAAAGGTGTCACTTTTTTTTTATATTTTTTGACAAGATCCACAGAGCGAAAAGCACACTATTTGGCCCAAAAAGTGCAATCTAGATGCTACAACACACCAAACAACCTAAAAAGTGAGATCCCTACCAAGAAACAGGTCAATACCTATGATTTCTGGGTTTTAGGGTTTTTCTCAAATTAGTTTTTGGGTTTTGCAGAGAGTTGTCTACTGGGTTGTTTGACCTCTATCCCATCCCACTTAGGCCTTGATCCACTTTGATTAACTCATCAAAGTTGAATTTAGCCTCCCCTAGGGCTTCTATTATGCTTCACCTTTTTAGGAGGAGCTTAATTGAGTCAGTGGTCTGAGTTTCTACAGTGCTTCCAACCACATTTTCCAGATCTGTATTATTTTGTTTCAGATTTGTTAAGATAGGATGCTACCATCCATAGTTTCACATTTAAACTTGTTTGGTCATTTTCCTTTGGGTCTCATTGGTTGCCCTAGGTGTTTCACCCATCTCCCAATTTTTTGTAGTGATCTTTTGTTACACATCATTTTGTCACTATCCTTGTAGTCCCCATTCCTTGATCCTAGACAACCTCTATAATGAACCCTATATGTTATCCCTTCATGAAGAAACTCCCATTGTATCCCTCTTCATGAGAAGAACAATTCCTTTTTGCACCATTTCCCCAAAATCTTTTGTTTTTCCCAGTTTACGGGACTGACGCTAATGACCTTTGTCCTCCTCATGCTGATATGAGGGATTAACACTGTCCCTAGCACTGACCAAAGCAACTAAGCTTTGTTCTGGTCATGCCTATCCTCTTATGGAAAGGTGTTTCAATAAGAAGCCGAAGCTTCCAGCTCTATAAGCTTCATAACAGAAGTCTGGTAAATGGTTTGGCCAAATGGGGTTGAGGATGTCAGTTTGGGCTCCTTTCTCGTATAAGGATGGAACTACTTAAGACATATGACATTCTCCAATGAGAAGAGGAACCATCTCCCATCCATTCATGCTATATAAACCTCCATTTTTCCCAAGCACAAGCTAGTGTTAATTTTGGTGTGCTAGTGCTAATTAAGTTTGGAGTAAACAACAAGCTATTCATAGTTGTATCTCTCTAGTTGTGTGAGGAATAAGTGTGAATTTGGTTTAGTGTGAAGCCAAAAGGGAAGAGCCTTAAAACTATCATTGTTGAGGCCATCATGGAATGCTAACAAAAGTGTGTGAGAACCTAGTTTTGTTAAAGGAGAACAACAACGTCAAGGCAATGGTTGTAATCTCTTATTACATGTTTATGGCTTAATGCTTCTTGACTTGTTAAGTAGGTTGAATTACAATTTGTCTGTTATGACAGTTGTTGTTTGTTGTGGTTTACTTGTTTCAGGTGTTTGAGGAAGGAAATGAGAGATAGTTGGAGCAAGCAAGCAAGGTCATCATCAAACGGGGTAAGCGTACTAAGAGGTATGCCCTCTTAATTGGTTCTAATCTAAGGAAATCTTCCATAGAATGTATCAGTTGTGGCTAGACCCATTATCGGGCTAGAGAAATTGTTTGTGTCCGCACTCATAATCTTAATTCACCACAAATTGGCGACCATACAGGGGAACCAATCCTTCTATTTTTTTGCTTGGAATTTCATGGTTTTGTGTGAAATTTTCTAGTTTCACCATTTGCCTTTTGTTTTATTTGTTTTCCTTTGCTTACTAGTTTAAGTTTGAAATTAATAGTAGCATGTCTAGTCCCAACTTTATTTTTTTAATTTTTTCTTAGCTTCCTCACTCAGCGCTCTTAATTCACTGATAATCGCACTGATCAACGCGATATGCTGAGAAACAGTTGTGCCAACCCCCTTTTGGTGCTTGTTTTTAGTTAGGAAGTCACACCGATGCCTATAAGTGAATATTAGGGTTTGCCCCAAATCTTGGCCAATGTGTTATGCTCTCATGATTTCAACCCTGTAAGCCTCTTAGACCATCTTCTTCCTCACTAGAAAGTTTCTTTTCATTTGGTTTGTTTGCTTGTTCATTTGTCATCTTTCCACTTGATTTTTTGGGTCATTGGATGGTTAGTGGCACTAAGGCATCTAGATTGTCATCCATTCAGCTGATTGTGAATTCAGTGAGTCAAGTTGTTGGTGCATTTACTCCTTGCATTTCATTTACGGTCCTTCTATGGCTTTGACCTCCATTACACAAGTTTGAAAAGTTTTCGTTTGCTTGTCTAAATGTTTCTTTTCCAGCATGGATCATGTTGCATTTCTTGTTTTTGGTAATTGATTCATTAGTTTGAAATGGATTCTCTTTTTGTGTTTTTCGTCTTCTTAAAGAGATAATTGTATCAAAAGCTTTTCCATTGAAGTGTTTAATGAGAAAAGTCATTTCATCATTTTGTGAAAAGTATAAAATTCTAGTTTGCTACATCAATATGCTACGGTAGTTAGCATCATTGAATACTATGATTGCATTGGCATTTGAAAAGAAAAAGAAATCTCCTTGCTTTTGAAAGGATTGTTAGGAATGTACTTGTCAGGAAATTAGAAATTGGAATGTATTTTTCGTTAGTTTATTTTCTCAAAAAGTGAAGTAGTGAAAAGTCATTTTTCTTTTAGTTGCTTGGTTGTTTGCATTCAATTGTTTGTTTTCTACCCTCTCTAGTGTAGACAATTCATCGAATTGAAAGGGTCTTGTCTCATTTAGCTGCATTTAGGGTTTTTAGAGTCACATCATTAAGGCCTAAAAAATTGTACATAAATCAAGATAAAATTTAAAATGAACTCAATTAACCTAAGGCACATTTGAAATTTAACGATCACATCTAAAAGGTCTAGGCTAGAGACGTGTTTTGACGTCTTTAAACCTAGCAGATGTTGTTAGCTTCCGCATTAGACAGTGCTAGTACAGATTTGTGCTCCTTGTACCGTTGAGTATATAATGGGAGACCCCTATAGGCTGCAATCCTTTATCCATAGGAAACTAAGTTGGCCACCTTGAAAACATGCTACACCAAACACAACATTTGGGGATATTTCCTGCTCGTACTTCTCAGTTTGCCGAGAGGTATTTTGCACTTCACAGTTGCCTAGTAATCCTTTTTACCTAGATCATCTAGAGCAGTCATTTGATCTTTTTGACTCATTAAACGTAAAATATCATTCGAGCACTTGTCCTTTCGAGATCGTTTCCAATCAAAAGCAACAGAGTCATATTTGTTTCTTTCTCGACTATTAAAACATGAAAGAACACCAGTCTATTTATGCATCTTAAAGAATGTATTGCCCACGATCTTATAACACCCTGTTAGTATTTTCTAGACCAAATCATGAGTTTTCTCTAAAGAACATTTTAAAGCCTTGAAGTTTATCTCTCTTTTTCATACTAACTAAGACAAGGTCAGATGGTTCAGCTGGTTCCTCTTCCTCTCCTCCATTTGAAAGATTGTCTGAGGAGCCTTTTCCTGAATTACCAAAGTCACTCGAGGACCAAGGTGTTGAACTCGGAATCATTCTAACCATTCAACCTTTGTCATCACACCCTCTGCCTACTTAAGATACTGGGTCACCTGTTGATTTTGGCCCGAAATCTCTAGAAAATCCCGTTCAAACTCCTGAGAGTTTGCCGACCACTGACGGTTATCTTGGACTGGTTATCTATCCTCTGAATCCTTTCTTTGACTGTATTGTGATATCACTGTAGCATCCATATAGTACGTATGATCAGCTGAGTGTTCCTTTGGAATTATCCCTGCGTACCTCTTTGGTCATTCTCCATCATTTGTTCCCAGCTATGGAACCTAAAGGCGATGCTCCAGTCACCTCTCTAGATGATTCAGAAGTTTCTACTCCACACACTGTCAAGGAGGAAGAACATTTGTTTCCTCTTGAAAGTTTCCCCTATACAGGGAGAATTCCCATCAATTTGTATCGGGAATTTTTGCCTAATTATGTATTCTTGGCACAATTAGGTTCAACTACACCTAATGCCTTATCACTTTACCATAACCATGTTTGGGTGTTTGCTGCCATGCCTACTATAGGTCTGTTCATTGTGAACTCAACCTCCCAATAGGTCGTTATCTCAGTCCTAGTGCAACCCACCGTACCAAACCCTCTTGTATCGTCCGTCCCAGTCACCTGTTCGGTTCAATCGGTGGTCTCAAAGAATGTCTCTATCAGTTCTTCAACCTCTTTAGTAAGTTACCCAGTTGTGCCATCGTCTAGGGGGAAGAATATGAGTGTTTCTATGGTGTCAGACACCACCAATGTGAGTATCTCAAAGGCTCACATGGTTGGTATGAACCATCCTTCTTCTGGCATTATTCAAAACCCTCATGGTCCTACTGGATCGAGCAATGTCCAGTACCAACAGGCTCATAATCTTGTTGGTCTGTCTAGGTCAAGAAATTTTTAGTATAAGTAGCCTTATGAGGCTCAAGTTCAGTACCAAACTCCTTAAGTTCCATATGGTTCTCAAGGAATGGTCAATCCACCTTACGTCCTTCAATCTGGGCAGTACGTTCAGCCTGGCACATCCACTTTTCAGGGTGGCTATGGCCAGATTCAGTTTGGAAATTTTCCAAGCACTGTTGAAGTACCCTGGCAATAGCTAGGACAACTCTGCAATAACAAGGGAAAAAAATTTGTAGCAAGGGTCGCACACACAACAACAAGGGAAGATGATACCGTAGTCAAGTCAACTACAACAACTGCAGGGGCAACCCTCACAACAATTGCAACAAACCATGCAGCAGTTGATGCAGTATGCTCCACAAACCTCCCAGCCTATGTCTTTGCAGGGTCAACCTATGGAGCCCCAGGGACAACTTTTGCATAAGCAAGGTCAACCCTTGCAGTAGTAGAACCAACCTGCTCAAAAACCTTTATATACATATCAGCATTGTCAACCATTGCAAGGACAAGGCCAGGGTCAAGTCCTAAAGTAGCAGGCCCAAAATCCTAATGTCCTAGGTCAACAGGTATAGAATCCCTTTGGCCAATGGTAGTAGGTACAAAATCCCTATGTCCAAGGGCAACAAGTGTACAATCCTTATGCCCAAGGCCAACAGGTCCGAAATCCTCTTGTTCAGGGGCAATAGGGTCAAAACCCATATGTTCAGGGACAAGAGGTACAATACCCATATGTCCAAGGTCAACATGCTCAATAGCCTCTTACCATGTATGTTGCTTATCAGCAACCTATGACTAGATAGTTCCAAGGTATTCAAGGTCAAAATCCTCCCTATGGCCAAGGTAACCGACAATGGGGGCAGAATCAAATGCCATATGGCCAAAATCTCCCACTATGGGGCTAAAATCATTACCAGCACGGATGGGCTCATCCGGTTAGACCCTCTTATCAACCTCCAATGCATTTTAATACTCAATTGTCATTATTGGCCACACTAGAGTTGCCATATGTGTCTCATCTTACGAGTGATCCAATTCTTCATTCTCCATACTAGCCTCTGGTTCCGTCCAATATCCTGAACAATTGTCCTAAGTTTGATGGGAAAGCAAAAGAAGATCCTCAAGCCCTTGTGATTACATATCACCTCTCGTGCTCTTCGAATTCTTACATTGACGATTCTATTCATCTCCATATTTTCCAACGAACCCTCACAGGTGCTGCAGCCAAGTGGTACATCGAGCTTCCTTGAACTACTTACCACAACTTTAACTCTTTAGCCATGGTTTTCCTCATGCATTTCCAATTTCCGATTCGCTATGAAACTAACACCTATTTACTCACATCACTTAAGAAAGATACTGCGATGCACACCTCTGATCACATCCATGAATGGAGACGTAGACATTGCCTAATAAAATTCGATATTGTTGATCAGTTGCTCACCAAATAGTTCACTAAGTCATTCGTGGCTCCAATTTCTTGTGATATAGCTATGGGTGGATGTATTACCAAAGAACAAGCCATTGCTCATGCACAATATTTAGATCTAGTTTACTCTCAGTCTAGCACTTTGTATGAGTTATTACCCGATGCTTTGTAGCCATCATCTGATCCCATGGCATCGAAGTCGCATGTTACACCCCTTGTTGATCAAGTCATTGGTTCAGTGTCCTAGACCCCCACTAAATATTCTTATAAATAGAATTTGGTCTCAAAAACTACTTCCAATAGTTCCTCCCAAAATCCACCTGGCCCTGGTACAACCTCAGAGGTCCACATTGTCTAGACTACCACATCGAACAAATCCTCGAAAGATAAGAAGAAAAGAAAAGGTAAGGGTAAAGTTGATGCCCCAAAACATGGTCCTCCTAAGTCGTCTACTGGTGATTCTTCACAAAAAAAGCCTAAGTACCCATGCCTCAATTGCAAGGAGGATCATTATACCAAGGATTTCCCTCGATGATTCGAAGTTAGTCGTTTGTTCAAAGGGACCCCAGTTGTCCTAAAAGAGCCATTTCTGTTTCAGCAGACCCAAATGGTAGACCAACCTCAATCATTTGCTTCCTTAGGATCTCAAGTGTTCATGATGAGTACGCCTGATCCAAATTTAACAGGAATGCAAAAAATTACAGAGATAACCATAAACATAGAGATGCAGTAGAAATAATACTTCATTTCATTAATGTAAAATACTGAAATATGTTTACAAAAAATAATGGAAATAAACCAGCTAGGGCAATGGTAGCTTATCTCTAAGAAGATATGTGGCAGCTACATGCCTCTGAGCTATGTTAAAATGAGGCCCGAATGCCTATTTATTGTTGAGAAACAATGGAAAACCATAAACATCCAAAAACCTAACCCTAGAAGATGAAACGCCAAAATGTGGGCCCCATTTTGGGTAAATTGGTACATCAACTTCCCAAGGTCGTAACTTTGGCACTCGATCTCTGTTTGACACATACAATAGCTCGTTAGAAAGGTATATCCCAGAACTATAACTTTGGGAAGAGAAACGTCAGTCCATGGACCCATGTTGCTCCCAGATTTCCCAAAAAACATCGTTTAGGGCCTCAAAACGACTCTAGAAGTTCAAGACCCGAAAAATGGCTAAAAATAGTAAATTGTGCTACAATTACAGAAATTGAAAAACTAAAAGAGACAGTTGTGCGGGTCCAAATGGGATAAGTGCGTGGCCACAAACATCCAACCAGATCATTCCTCCCCCCTTAGGAAGAAATGGTCCCCATTCCGTTGAGTTCCTCCATCTGCTAAACTTGGTCCCTGGTGAGTAGTTCTGCAATCTCTGATGTGTCTAGTAATGGTGGGAAGCATGGTTGAGGGTGGTACACATTGAACACTTGGTGTAAACGAAGGAATGGAGGAATGATATGCTCCAAAGAATTATTTCCCACAACCTTGGTAATGCTGTCAGGACCATGTCGAAGTGGTGTGAGCTTCTGATGGGCTCTTGTAAGGTGTTCTTTTTGGAGATGAAACCTAACTTTGTCGCCCACCTAAAACTTGTGTGGTACCCTTGTGGGTGAGGAGAAGTTGTTCCTTTGTTTTGTCATGACTGTTTCCCTTTGCTACTACTGCAGTGTGGAGGAACCCTTCGTAGGGGTCATGGATGTGTTTACGATCTTCCCCTTACTTTGGGAGCGAACCAAACAGAAAATGAATTTCCTAGTCTGGGAGATGATCTTGTCGTATTTCTTAGCAGAGATCAAAGAGGTGGGAGTAGGTGGGGCTACCTTCAGTATCCTATATAATTAATTACCCAAATTAATAATAACAGTGTGAGGCCTTGACTCATACACAGCATCTCGCCTCTAAAATTATGGCTGGCCAAATAGTACATCACAAACATCTAGAGGTGCAACATCACACAATACCTCATCAGTGAAGGGCTTGATGTTGTAGGGAAGGGGACACTGTTGGTAAACTCAAAGATCTCCTCCTTGGTGAAGCCACCCGATACTGTACGATTGTGGGTGTGGTGTAGTCGGTAGGCCCAACCACTTCATGACCTCTACTGAAATGAGGTTCTTTTGGCTGCCACTGTCGATAATGAATTGTAGTGGTGAACCCTTCACCCACATTTGTGAGTGGAAAAGACGCTCCCCCTCCTCTGGATCTTCGGGCTCATTATTCTAGATCTTGGTAGTGGAAATAGTGAAACTAGGCTCCGCATCAATGATCTACTTCCCTTTGCCATTCCCCTTGTTGAGTTCTGACTCAGGGTTGGAACATGCATCTGATTCTGAAGCCTTCAACTTGGCCACGAACAACTGCTTGGTCCGACACTCACTTGTGTTGTGAGTGGGACTCTTATGGAATGCACACCACTTTTCTATGTCCTTCTTTGACTTCATGGTGTTGTTATTTTCTTGTGGCTTTGACAGGTTGTCTTGGGTCAGCCCGCCTTAGCTTTGTCCTTTGGTCTTCAAATTCACAGATCCAAAGTCTCGCTTCTTCTGTTTGAACTTTCGCTCGATTTTGACAGTGTATCGGTACACCGTACTAAGTGAGGAGATGTTCAGGAACTCCATCTCTTCCTGTATGTATCTATGTAGGTAGCTGCAGTATTTGAGTACTAGATGTAGCTTAGAATCTTTGATACCCAACTGTGTGTGAAGGATATGAAAAATGTTGGTGAAATCTAGCACATCTTGGTCCCTTCCCTATCGCAGCGTGGTCCACTTTATGTATTTGTCCTCATAGCTTTTGACAGGGTAATATTGCTCCTTATTGACATCCCATAATGAATTCCAAGTGGGTATGGCTAAAAATAGTGAGCCCGTACTTTCATCCTTCTGCTCGCAGTAGGTTTCCCACTAGTCCTTGACGTGGGGGGCTGCTTTGAGAAGAGAAAAAATAATATTTTCCCAATTGGAAAAATCATGAATAGAAAAATAACCCTCTAGCAGATTTAACCATTTATTTATGGCATCTATGTCTATTTGACCCTCGAATATGGGGATTTAAAAATTAACTTGTACCTTAAATGGTGTGGCATTTCCAGAGTGTCTGTAGGGAGCCAATGCGTCACCTCTGGGTAGCCATTGAAGGATCTGGGAAAAGTTGTCCATCATTGCATTCCTTTATTTCTCAAGGGATTCTTCAAGCAAGATTTTGATAGGATCTCTTGCCCCCTTATCTTTCTTTTCATTCACCATGGGAGGCCATTGGGATTTGCGAGGTTGGTCTTGCAAAGGTTTGACCAGTTCAAGCCCTAATTCCTTATATCTTGACCTCGTTGGGGACATGCAAAGAGAAACAGAGGAAAAAACAGACTGCTCTGATACCATTGATCTAGATTTAAACAGGAATGCAACAAATTATAGAGATAACCATAAACATAGAGATGCAACAGAAATAATACTTCATTTCATTAATGTAAAATATTGAAATATGTTTACAAATAACAATGGAAATAAACTAGTTAGGGCGATGGTAGCTTATCTCTAAGAAGAGATGTGGTGGCTACATGCCTTTGAACTATGAGGCCCGAAGGCCTATTTATTATTGAGAAATAATGGAAAACCCTAAACATCCAGAAACCTAACCTTAGAAGATGAGATGCCAAACTGTGGGCCCCATTTTGGGTAAATTGGTACATCAACTTCCCGGGGTCGTAACTTTGGCACCCAATGTCCGTTTGACGTATGCAATAGCCCGTTAGAGAGATCTATCTGAGAAATATAACTTTGGGGAGATAATCATTGGTCCATGGACCCATGTTACTCCCAAATTTCTTAAAAAACATCGTTTAGGGCCTCAAAACAGCTCTAGAAGTTCAAGACCCTGAAAACTGCTAAAAATAGTAAATTGTGCTACAATTACAGAAACTCAAAAAACTGAAAGAGATAGTTGTGGGGATCCAAATGGGATAAGTGGGTTGCCACCAACATCCACCTAGATCAACACCTATTAATGTGGCTGCTAGATCAAAAGCTTACCAAACTCCTGCTCTAACAGCTGGGAAAGAGAAAGAGGCCACCCCTTCTTCTTCTGCCCCGAGTTCTATCCCTCTTCATATCGAGCGCCCTAACCCTGATTATGCTATATGGCCACTCTTTTGAGGTGTGCTAAGTAAATCCTCATACAATCCTAATGCTCACGCCGCTTAGCACTATAATATTGTTGAGGATTTGGCTCAGGCGTTGTTTGTTATGTCAGCTCTCGAGGTGCTCCGAAGTTGTCCATCTCAGCGGAAATATTTGTTGTCAGCTATTAGGGGTATTGATCCTACCAATTCCAATTTAATAGGTTTTGATCTAGAGAACCATGTTCCACACCTGCCTCATCAGATTGCCTTTCTCATTCAGGTAAACATTAATGAGAAGACCATCCACGGGATTGTCATTGATGAAGGTGCTTCCACCTGCATCATGTCAATTACATGCTGGAAGGCCATTGGTTCTCCTACTTTAAACCAATCCCCAAACACTTTAGAAGCTTTCGATGGGCGCGATTTGTGACCCTTCGGTGTCTTACCTAACCATGCCATTACTTTGGAGGGCAAGATAGTACAAGTCGAGGTAGATATTGTTGACACTAATCTCAATTATAATCTTCTACTTGGCTAGAGCTAGACCCATGCCATGCATGCTATAGATTCCTCCCTATTCCACGTGATTCACTTTCCCCATCAAGGGGAATATTGTCACTATCGACCAACTATCCTTCTTTTCCTCCTCCTCCTTGGATGGAAATGTTCCATATGTCAAGAACACTCATGCTCCCTATGAGACTGTGGGGGAAAGTGTCCTTCTTTGCGTCTTCCTCCTCGAATGGAAATGTTCCATATGTCAAGCACACTAGTGCTCCCTATGTGAGTGTGGGCACAGGTATTTTTAAATATTCTACCTTGATGGGAATTTTTCCGCTCCCACCTCCTCATGTTTCCTTTGTCAACATGATCTCAGCCAAATCTGACCCTTGGGTCATAGCTTCACCAGATATTGTTGATACCTGGGGCATGGTTATGCCACTTAGTCCTACCGAAATCATTTACGTGGAGATTGTTTTGGCCTCAAGTTTTGTATCCTCTGATTCTCCTATTTCGATGATTTCCCTCGATACGTATTCTCAATGCCCATGCCTTGGTGCTTCAGAATCTCCTGATCCCTTAGCTGAGACTTTTCTTGCTGATGAAAGTATCATGGAAATAATGTCTCTCAGGGAACCACCTTGGAACGATACTCACAGTCATTCTTCATTACTGCCTAGCCCGATGGTCATGGCTATATGTTTTGAGCAGTTCTCTTCTCAGCTACCTATTGACATGTTAGTTTCGCCTGCCATTTTCAAGATCTTTCAACTGAGGGAACCTTTATCCCCTCATGGATTCAATTTTTTTCTCCCCCTTCGAGTTTTTCCCGATTGCCCATTATTGCAATGGGGTTTTCATCTGACTCGTAACCCTCCCTCGCCCAGGGGGCATGGGGGCAATGCCTTATATGAGTTCTACTCTATTATTTGGCCAGGTCAACGCTTACTCATCATGTCAGTGGTAAAACTCCGTTTTCATCTGTGTTGATTGATTACCCGAGTCTGAACATGGACTCTCTCCAAACGTCCTATGCTTAGGTCATCTTGCATGGTTACTTATGTACATTAGTGTGTCATTCATTTGTGTGCAGTGTGGTTTGGTGTGTTAGTTTTTAAACAACTTTCCTGTTTACTATGTTTTTCCCTACTTTGCAAATGTCTGTGACTCCTCACATTGGTTTCACTGATGGTACTTGCCATAGTACCCGAAACCTATCATCCACGACATGGGCTATTTATCACCCTCATGGTGAGTTGACTGATCTTCAAAGTATTTTTTTAGGTTGCACAACTAAAAACATTGCTAAATACAGTGCAATCATCGAACTATTGTCAAAAACCACTGCTCTTGACATTTGAGAGTTGGTTTTCAACCTAGATTCACAGCTTGTCATCCTTCAACTCAAGTTGCAATATTCTGTCAGAAACCCTTAGATATTGAGAATGTATCTCTGTATTCATCTATTGGAAAGGAATTTTGATTACATTGCATATCATCATATTCCTAGATGCATGAATACATTGACAAATGCATTAGCGAATTATGTGTTGGATAGACATTTACAAAACATGTGAAAAAACGAAACAAATCATTTGTACCATAGTAAGAAAGAAAATACAACATATATATATATGTATGTGTGTGTGTATATATATATATATGGTGATAAATTTTGATATATCAAAACCCCATAAAATAATATGTGTGTTCAAAATAACATTGGCGGCTCGCAAGCCTCATATATTTGTGGCATCCAGGCCTCAAAAATGTAAAATACTAGACCTAGGAACTGATCATCATGGTGATCATGGTAGCATGAAACGGCTCATGTAACATGAGTCAGCAATAGATGGATCCGATCCAATACTCCCATCATGTGTCTCTGGTACTGGCGAGGAATGTCTTCCACCCAAGCATACTCTGGAATACGATGAGTCAACCCCTCAAGGTTCCTCACAATCTCCTCCTTGTTGTCACTCCCCTCCTAATAAGGAGCAACAACATCAAACTGGTGGGTGACGCGCCTGGATATTGAGTACATCCCAGCAGGATGCTCTGGTCCAACATTTGCATTAGCAAAACGAAATGTTTTAAACACATATATATCAAAAATAACTAAAAATCACAAAATTAAAAAATTGATTTTTAACCTTCATCTCAAAATCCTCTCGATCTAGCAATGACATATTTAGATCTCCACAAAAGTCAATGCCACTGTATGGCCAGTCCTCCACGATGATCAGTTGTCGTCGTAGCCATGAAAAGAAGGCGGGCCTGTAAGACATGTAATGGACCCCAGTGATCCTAGGTATCAAATGACTCTAGCGGGCCATCCACGGGTCACGTGGCATCGGAGGATGTACCTCAGTCAACTAGTACTAGAATAGCGACACCCATTCCAAGAAAAGGGTCACTAGTACGGATTTGAAGAAAAATTTCTTCAGATTGCCCACCTTAGCTTTTGTCAGCTGGTGTTTTATGTTGATCTCCATGGCTTCCGCCCAATTGAAGATCATCTGTGTTGTGCAGTCAATGGCATATAGGAATTTCGACTTGTTAGTCTCATGCACTGCCTGGGACCCCACCACTCTATTAGATCTCGCATGGTGGCAATCTCAATATTTTCACCCTTGGATTTGATGGCTTCAGGGCAATATTTAGCAAGCATCATGGATATGCTTGCCCCAATTGGTCATGACCCATATAAGTTGATTGGTTCCCCTCTCCAGGATAGTCCTGTCATGAAGCATGGTGGCAATCTCAATATTTTCACCCTTGGATTTGATGGCTTCAGGGCAATATTTAGCAAGCATCATGGATATGCTTGCCCCAATTGGTCGTGACCCATATAAGTTGATTGGTTCCCCTCTCCAGGATAGTCCTGTCATGAAATATATGTCTGAATTTTCTAACTCTAGCTCCTGGTCATCAAAGATGAATATTTCCCGATTTATGTCCCAAAGACTAATCAGGTACCAAATTAGCTCAGCTTGGGCTCGCATCCCTAATGTGAGAAAGAACTTGAGGAGCCCATAGCTCCTCAAAGTGTTTAGGCAATTTGGATCATTTAGTGCCTGAGTTTCCACATCTTTGTGTTCACATTCTTTCCAGTATACCATTTTCGACGTTTCTTCCTTGCAAAAACCATATATTTAAGTCAATAATCATTTTTGGCCCATAAAATTCGGATTCCAATGG
>APFE030374240.1:29283-46707 GCA_000404065.3 Pinus taeda
CATGGATATGCTTGCCCCAATTGGTCATGACCCATATAAGTTGATTGGTTCCCCTCTCCAGGATAGTCCTGTCATGAAGCATGGTGGCAATCTCAATATTTTCACCCTTGGATTTGATGGCTTCAGGGCAATATTTAGCAAGCATCATGGATATGCTTGCCCCAATTGGTCATGACCCATATAAGTTGATTGGTTCCCCTCTCCAGGATAGTCCTGTCATGAAGCATGGTGGCAATCTCAATATTTTCACCCTTGGATTTGATGGCTTCAGGGCAATATTTAGCAAGCATCATGGATATGCTTGCCCCAATTGGTCATGACCCATATAAGTTGATTGGTTCCCCTCTCCAGGATAGTCCTGTCATGAAGCATGGTGGCAATCTCAATATTTTCACCCTTGGATTTGATGGCTTCAGGGCAATATTTAGCAAGCATCATGGATATGCTTGCCCCAATTGGTCGTGACCCATATAAGTTGATTGGTTCCCCTCTCCAGGATAGTCCTGTCATGAAATATATGTCTGAATTTTCTAACTCTAGCTCCTGGTCATCAAAGATGAATATTTCCCGATTTATGTCCCAAAGACTAATCAGGTACCAAATTAGCTCAGCTTGGGCTCGCATCCCTAATGTGAGAAAGAACTTGAGGAGCCCATAGCTCCTCAAAGTGTTTAGGCAATTTGGATCATTTAGTGCCTGAGTTTCCACATCTTTGTGTTCACATTCTTTCCAGTATACCATTTTCGACGTTTCTTCCTTGCAAAAACCATATATTTAAGTCAATAATCATTTTTGGCCCATAAAATTCGGATTCCAATGGTGGTCTTGAGGGGAAATTCATTTTTTCCCTATTCAGGGCATTGACATACATGTTTTAAAAACAGTTGCACCGACAACGTGATAGGCCATTTTAATCACCCTCGGTTGGCTCAATTCTGTGCCTGGAAGTCGTGTCAACCAAGAGTGAATTTTTTTTGACAAAACTTCCCTCAAAAATCCAAAAATGGGATGAAAAAGGGAATAAATGGTATGAAAATGGAGCTTAGGGCTTTAGCTCTTACCTGTATCTAGTGGCTCGGTGAATCACCTTTTGGATCTCCCGCAATTTGCTCCAAAATAATTAGGGAAAAAGTGGGTGAAAATTCTTTCACGGCAAGGTAAAATAGTAAATGGTAAAAATTATTTACTTTTCCTCCCTTTTATTCAGTTTTTTATGAAATATTAGGTTTTGTAAATATTTTGACCTATTTTTCCTCAAGAATTGGATAATGCACTTTACCTCTCTGTGTGGTGACAAGTGATTGATGTTCGACGATGATACTGAGTCATGTTTCAACTCTTTTCTCAACTTGTAAAACTCATATGAAAATATTGCCGAGTATTTTTCCCTTTTGATTTGTAAAAGAGAATAAAATGGGGGGTCTACTTTCAAGCTCTTTTCCAATCCTTTAAAAATGAAAAGATAGCCGAGCCCTTGTTGTTTTGAACTCGTTAACGGATACAAAAAATCATGCACCCATTATAAGTTAACCCCTTTTTCAGGCTGGGATGCACTATTTACAAAAAAGGTACTCCTTGACTGAAATGGTCAAGCGGTTCTCTCTAGTATTATTTTCTACCTTCTTAGGCTCAAGAGACACAAATGCATGAAAAGGGACCATGTGGAGTTTTATTATCCATATCTTTTTCAGACCCTCTAAACATGAAAAAGAGACAGAGTTACACCTTTTTCAGATTCATTAAAATGTTAAACGACATTGGTTTCATCACCATGATGAACATGAGCTTCTCCTTCCTAGGGATCATTAAACTTACTAGGTCAGCTTCGTCAGAAGGATGAACTTACAGTGCAAGCATATGCTATCCCCTTCAAGCTTTTGATTAAAAAATAATTGGGGTACTTGCCAGAAATGGTGGGGGAAAATTTGGAAATCTAATCGGTTGTGTCGGCAGCTCACTCTTGAACATGACACTTTCTGCTTCGTGTCAGGATGGGATATCCTCCTTTTTATTGTTGACCTCCCTGGGTTGGGTCGTTCATTTTTCTTTCCATTTGATCTCTACCACGTCATCATGACCACTGATCGTATGGATCCAAAAGCTGCCAAACTTCCATTCGTGTCACCAATATGTTCAAGGGTTTTCCTTTTGCAGTTACACTTACCTCTGATTCTCTGTATCATCCAAAATCATTTTTTATCCCCTTGTCTTGTGTCAATGATTTGGGATACATTATGGCCCTCCTTCGACATGGTTGCTTCCTTTCCACTTCAACTCATTATCCAGGAAGTTGACCAAGAGACTCCCTTCCAGTACCTTAGAGCTTGCATGCCCTAATTGCAAGTTCTTCGCACTCGATGACAAGTTAACATCATTGGCTTTCAGTCAAGTGATTTCACGGGTGTTTGACTTCAGTTCCTCTATTCACATTCCATGGATTGTGCTGATAGTACCTTGAGGACCATTGTCATTATTGGTGGTTTCTCTCGCGCTTGTTAACATTTTACATCATTAACTGGTAATCAAGCGACTTTCTAGCATGTTTGACGTCCACACATCTATTCACATGTTAGAATTTGTACTTTGATCGGGTCGTGTTGGAGCGCAATACCCTGGGCTAAAATTACAAAATTTCAGGTTACGAAGTGATGTGACATGATTATGTTGATATACATGTCTCTTTCAGATGGATGGATATGACCATACCATGAGTTATCATGTGTGATCCTTCTCATTATTGGATGGTTGTGACCATACCTTGGTTTCGTTATGATCCTGTTTAACAAATGGTTGTGCCCATGCCTGGATCCATTTACATGATCATTCTCTGGATGGTTGTGTCCATACCATGATTCATGTATCATTTGATAGAGTTTTCAGTTATCTATATGTATTTGTACTTTCTTGCAGGTTTTCCGAGGACAGACTCTAGTTCCCCACACTGATTCATAAAGCATTTCATCCCTCACTCTAGTTCGGCCTTCATGCTTTAGGGGGCATATTTTACACATCGTTTTGTCACTATCCCTGTACTCCCCATTCCTTGATCCTAGAGGACCTCTACACTGAACCATCCATGCTATCCCTTCATGAATAAATTCCCATTGTGCCCCTCTTCATGAGCAAAACAATTCTTTTTGCATAATTTTCCCAAAATCTTCTGTTTTTCCCAGTTTACAAGATCAGCGCTAATGACCTTTGTCTTCCTCACACCAATATGCAAGGATTAACACTTTCCCTGGCACTAACCAGAGTGACTGAGTTGTTTTCCAGTTGCGTCGATCCTCTTATGGAAAGTTTTTTAAATAAGGAGTCGAAGCTTCCAGCTCTACAAGCTTCGTAACAGAAGTTCGGTAAATGGTTTGGCTGAATGGGGTTGAGGATGTCAGTTTGGGCTACTTTCCCCTATAAGGATGGAACTATCTCAAGATATAAGACCTTCTCCCATGGGAAGAGGAACCATCTCCCATCCATTCATGCTATATAAACCTCCATTTTTCCCAAGCACAAGCTAGTGTTAATGTTGGTGTGCTAGTGCTAATTAAGTTTGGAGTAAAAAACAAGCTATTCATAGTTGTATCTCTCTAGTTGTGTGAGGTAGAAGTGTGAATTTGTTTTTTTGTGAAGCCAAAAGGGAAGAGCCTTAAAACTATCATTGTTGAGGCCATCATGGAATGCTAACGGAAGTGTGTGGGAACCTAGTTTTGTCAGAGGAGAATAGCAACGTCAAGACAATGGTTGTAATATCTTCTTGATTAAATATATATGCAACTATCAATTTATTTCCTACATAATGTGCCATCTTACATGTTTATGGCTTAATGTTTTTTGACTGCTTAAGTAAATTGAATTACAATTTGTCTATTATCATGGTTGTTGTTTGTTGTTGTTTATTTGTTTCAGGTTTTTGAAGAAGGAAACAAGAGATAGCTGGAGTGAGCAAGAAAGGTCATCATCAAACAGGATAAGTGTGCTAAGAGGTAGGCCCTCTTAATTGATTCTAACCTAAGGAAATATTCCATAGAATGTATCGGTTGTGGCTAGACCCATTATTGGGCTAGAGGAATTGTTTATGTCTGTACTCATAATTTTACTTCACCACACTTCCCTCTATTTTTTTGTTGTTGTTGCACCACTTTCTAGCATCTTATTGTCTCTTGATCCTAGTCACACTGATCTCTTAACCGTTTCAGTGTATTTCCCATTAGTTTAGCCACCAAGTGCTACAGTTTTTGCAAATCCAATTTCAGTGGGGTTTAGTTAATTGTTTTGCTGCTCATTTTTTGTTATTTATTTTAGTTTATCTTCGGCAAGATTTTTTTTATTTTTATTTTTTATAAACACGATTTGGGATTAATCAATTAATACACTTTCACACACAATCACACCTTAAGCGAAGGGCGCTTGGTTTACACCACCAAGCCAAGACTTAACGTAATAAATTTATCTCCCCACATTGAGACAAAGATATATTGTTGATCTCCCTTCACCATTTCCATGTTCTGTGTGTCCTACCATCATTGCACCACCAAGGCATGTGACGTGGAGACTATTAGGCATTCACCCCTAGTTTCCACTTAGGAATATTATTCCTCCCTGTCAGGTTCGAGTTCATAGCCCTCTGAGTCCCTGTATCAAATCTTCTCCTAGTTCTTTTGATTCCTCATATGATTCAAAGGCTCCTTCATTGCATATCATCACCATGTCTAGAACCTAACCAGGTGTTGGCTCTAGTTCTATACTGGTGGTCACATCAAGCGAACGGTCTTAGTAACCATTTCGGTAACTCCATGCTCCCCTTTATGGCTGGGTTTAGTCTACCAGATCTTAACCAATTAATAAATGACCCCATACACCATGATGTTGATTGGCCCTCTATGCAGACTAAGCTTCCCTCAAACATCCCCAAGTTTGAGGGTATTGCTAGAGAGGATCCTACCAACCATTTTTTGTCCTTCCACATGTGGTGTTCTCCCAACTCCATAATCGATGACTCCATTCGCTTTCGACTCTTCCAATGCACAGTCACTGGAGATGCTGTAAAATAGTATGTAGACCAGCCCTCCGCATCTCATTCTGTTTTCGTGACACTTGCTAAAGTGTTCCTTTCATATTTCCAATTACCTCTCTGGCATGACAATGGTACAGAGCTATTGGCCACATTCCTTCAGTCCTCCGCCACTTGCCTTTCTAACCATGTTCAAGAGTGGCATTGAAGGAGGAGCACATGTTGTGCCCCACCTTTCAAAGACCATGTCTATCTAGATTGGTTTCTTAAGAGCCTTTTATCCCCCATTGGGAAAGATGTCACGTCCCATTTTCCTTAGACCAGGGAAGAAGCTCTCTAGACTTCGTTGAGATACAATCTGATTTATGCACTATCCAGTTATGTCTATACCATCATTCTAGACCTCCCTCATCCTAGAAGTACCAGTGCACCAAGGGAATCTCACGATGTCTATGGTATCATTGGATCCCTTTCATATTCTTCACCATATACTCAGTAGATTTATGGCTACCCATAGGGCGGCACTAGTTCCTCCAACACTTATGCCCCTCCTACTAGAAACATGTTTCATGGACCCCAACCTATCTACCAAACTGTTGCTCCTCCTTACGCATAGTTAAGTGCTCTAGCCCCTTAAGCATTAGCATCGTAGCCTCCCATGCATCCTTAGCCCTAGCAGCCACTACCCCCTCAAGGTCCAATGTTTGCGCATCAGAATTTTACCAATTCCCAAAATTCGAAGAAAAAGAATAAGGGGAAGGGTAACAAGGGTAACCGGGGTAATCAATGTAACCAACCTAGTGAACCCCAGGGGAACCAGCCTAACACCAACAACCAACAACAAGGTGGCTAGCCTAAGCAAAACAATGTTATTCGTATGAACAAGTTTTTCACATGTTGTGGTGTACATAGACATTATACACATGAGTGGCCTCTCTTACCCCAAATGCACCAAATGTGGGAAGCTCAAGCAACTTCTAGAGGTCAACAATCACATAAAAATCCTACACCATCTCATCCGGAAGTGCTCACAAATACTTTCCCTCAGCAAGGGTTTGTTGCTGCTCAACCTCAACTAGGTCAAGTAGCCCATCTCCCACAACCTTCTGGTCTTGGTGACTACCAACTCCTTATGATGAGCTCTGATGAGGTTAACCCCTCCAATATCAACCTACAAACTTGGTCGCATCAATATGACAAGCCCTCCACTTCGTCAGCTACCGAGTCCAAAAAAAAATATCCGTTGAGCTTCTTATGACACCAAATGGTCCTTTACAGATCCCTCAACCTAAAGTTGAGGCCATTCCTAAGATCCCAAAGGGACCATTATGCCATAATGAGGCTTTAAACAAAACTTCCCCCACATATAGTATAGTAGATGACTTGGCACAATCACCTGCTGCCATGTCGACACTAGAAGTCATCTAGTGAGGCCATTCCCAAAATAAATATCTACTAACTTCCTTGGGTGTGGTGGATCCTTCTAAAAATTGTTTAATTGTCTTCCTGGTTGATACATCAATGCATCCCCCATTGCCTTCATCTGTTTCTTTCCAGATACCAGTTAGATTCCATAATGCCATCATCTCCAGATGAATTATTGAGGAAGCTACATCGACCTATGCGATGTCTAATTCTATTTGGAAACAACTTAAGTCACCTGAGTTGTCCCCCTCCACCATCACTTTGTGTGCTTCATATGGACACCCCTCTCAGCCCCTTGGCATGTACCACAACTGTCCAGTGACCCTTGCGGACAAGACTGTCCATGTTGATATCGAAGTCATCAATGCCCTTTTGAATTACAACATTCTTTTAGGTCATAGTCACACATACACCATGTCATCCATCACATCTATGGTGTTCCACAAGATTTGCTTCCCCCATGAAGGGAAGATCATTATCATCAATTAGTTTACTTACTATGAGCCAACATCTGTGACATCCCCCGAGTCAATTATCTCGTCGATGTCTGACAACTAATCTTCAACTCCTTGCACTAGTGTCTCACCCAGATTATATAAGGATTCCTCATTGTTGGGTTCTTTCCCTAGTCCTCCCCCTCCCATCTTAGAGCCTACCTCTAAGAGTGTTTGCATGTTACAAGTGCCACAGGCTACCCTTAAATAGTTTGGTACACCTAATCAACACCAGCTCCTTAACACCCTGTTGTTGCTCTTCCAGCTGAACCCTCTAGACCCACTCCCCCAGGACCTCCTCCATTTATGGGTGCCTCTCCTATGTTCCCAATAGGAACTGTTCCTCTAGGTCTCAACCATCCTTGACCTATTTTTCTAGGACATTATCCTATCAGCCAGATGCCTTTCTTATTCCCCCCTTTGGGGATTTTTTCTGTACCTATGATGGCTTCATTAATCCTTCTAAACATGACTCTAGGGATCCCAGTATGGTACATTGATCCCCTTGCAAACATCCCGTGTGGTCAACCAAGACCATATCACACTTTGACCCTGATTCAACCGATACCCATGACCCCTGTCACTACTTTAATTCCATTACAACCTCAACAGGAACCAACTCCTGTTTCGAAGGCATTTGGTAAGGGGGGAAATCTAAAAGGAAAGAACTCAAGGACAAGGCTCCCCAAGCTCCTCTAGCCCCTAAGGCCCTAAAGTCGACACTCCTGTGTGCCTTGTGAAAAGTTGTTGGGCACACCACCAATAATTATCCTGAGCTTCATCGTCTCAAAACATTAGTTCATGAAGTGCTCCCTGAGTCAAATATCCTGAAAGTCCATATTAACTTGTTGGGCCCACCCGAGAAACTAAGAACGCTACGCACAAATAACCCTTATGCTTTGTGTGATCATCATGGTCCCTATTCCCATTATTGCCCTCATCTCGATGAATTTCATGATTTCCTTGGGGCGATTCATGAATATGAGGTGACTCATACTAGATCATCTACTCCTATACCCATAGATTTTGGTACCATTAGTCAACCAGAATAGGGAGACTCTAGCCCCACTATTGTGATCCCTCTCTCCAATGTCGAGATGACAGACACCACAGTCCATATCGTTTACCTATCATCATCCTTGAGTTCCTCACAGACAAACCTTTCTAATGTTTCTTCGTGTGCTTCTATCGAATCACTTTCAACAGAATCCCAGGTCTCAACATCTATAGATCCTCCATCTACTGGCTAGTTGTCTACCATTCTAGATGATGCGTATGTGAACCTTCTTTCTCAAGTTGATGCACGAGGTAATGCCATCACATCATGTAGTCATTCTTCCTCCCGTCTGCCCATCTCTCAGCCTGATAAGGACACCATGGAAGCTATGTCTACCCCTGATTACCCCTACCCTTCACAAGGGGGCATTTCTTCAGAAGACATTGAAGTTCATTTCCTTCCTAATTCTCCCAATGCGCTCTACCTCAAGAAATTTTTCTCATAGCACATCCCTTTAATTTGTGTTTCTTTGTTTCTGCCATGAAGTTAGGTAGATTGCATCATCTCATCCATTGTCTTCTGCACCTTTCAGATGGATCCATCATCCACACCGTATATCGGTCATGCCAATGCTGCAACTTACTTGTCTTAGAACCTAGCCTCGGTATCCTGGGACATTTTTACCCCCTTGCATACGTTAGTCCTTTCAAATGACGTGTACATTAGATTTGCCACCAATAATCAGGCTGAATATGATGTAGTGATAGGTTTGTTAGTCGATGCCCTCGCTCATTGCATCCTTCATATTCATGTTCATTTGGATTCCTTTATGCTCGTCATGGAATTGAATGGTGTGTATCATGTGCATAACGAAGTCCTATTTAGAAAATATCTATGAGTTAAGTTGTTGGTACGTGAATTTGAAACCATTACATTCAGTCATGTTCCTATAGCCAAAAATAACTATGTAGATGCCATTGCAAATAATATTCTAGATTGGAATTTATCACATGTATATCACAATAGATAACCATAAACAAAACACATGGAGAACCATCATTGTCATATAAAAATGCATAGTCATATTATGTATCATATAAGTGTTTGGATCCCTTAACTCTAAATACATCTAGTATGCCCATAACATACTAGGGGGCCACATAGGCTCCTACATCGCCTTATCATCCTTTGGAGGATCTCATGCCAAGTTGGGCCGAGATGCTTGAATCCATTTTTCGAGCACTCGGAACACAATGGTGCTCCATAAAATCCTCCTGCTAGGGGGCATCATTCCCACCTTTGCATGCCAGATCAGTCCCCTCGATCACATATGCTTGCAGAAAGTATCCCATGCTTGGGGGCATGATGGTTTTCCCCTATCCATCTTCTCAATTAAGTCTCGACCCAGATCCCATTGGATCTAGGTATGGTCAATTTTCCTCCCATTCCTTGGATAGTTTGTCCTATAGGCCTCTCTAGCGAGCCATATTCACATCGAATATCGTAGATGTTTGATAACATATCTTCAAATATTATACTCTATGTCCACAGAGTCCCCATGTTTGACTTAGTGGCTAAGGATGATTCTAGACCTCCTCTAGTAGTTCATTCTTGTTTTCTTCTTCCCTTAATTCTTCACAAGGAACCATCGTTCCAAGAAGCATTTAGGCCATATTTAGACAAGTAAGGCCACTTTCCCAAAAGTCGTAGATCCCAATTTTGACAATCATTTTGTCTGATATGATCTCTACAAGATTTAGGGCCTTTTCCTCCTCTCCAAATTCACCAGAACTTACTTAGTAAATGAATCCAAATTGGAGGGAAAACATCCTTTCATAGAAAATCCCCAATTTTTCTATCGCCCATTATGACTAGACCATAGCTTAGTTTGATGAACCATTAGCACCGTTGGAAAGCTCTCACTGAGCTCTATAATTGATCTTACTCATTTTTTGATGATTTTACACTTCACTAGGAAACCATTTTTCCAAGAAAGGTCACTTCGTTGCCTCTCAAAATCAAATTTTGTCATAATGCAACACTTGTACTTTGAGGTCCACCTCCTCTTAATAATTTTTGTAGCATATGTCAATTTTCGTCATGAGTAACCCTCATTTAATCATGTTTTCACGGGCCCCACTAGGCCTAATCTATGTGGTAGTGTCATCGAGTCAGCCTTGTTCAAAACATCCACGATGAGTCACCCTTGCATTATTGGAGTCTATTTCATGTCCCATCATATCATGTCATAGTATTCCATCCATATTTGCGTACCATTCATCCTGTGTTGCCCATTTTGGCCTCCAGTCATACTGTCCCCATCCCCTCCGGAGTTGAGTCAGTTGCTTCCAAGTCAACCATACACTTTATGCTCTGACAAGGGTAGTCGTATGTTTGTCCCTTAGTCCCATTTCCCCATTATCCCTGGCATCAGTACATCAGTCACATTTATATTGTCCCTCATGCTTTAGTTGAGGATCCTCATTGCCTCATCTATCACGGGCCCTATTTTGTCGACATCATCTCATTTATTCTAGAAGAATGATCTAGAGGGCGGTGTATCTCGGTTCCAACTTCCATTCTTGTCTAGTGTCTTAGATCGAGTAGAGGGTCTCATTATTGCCCTTTTACTTGGTCATTTCATGCTCATGATCCATACACTCGATCTTCCAATGATGCAGTAGATTGTACCAATGATTCCCGGGTGTGTGTGAGATGTTTAAGACCTCATGAGGGGGTAGCCCTTCAGGTAGCCCCCCACATGCCCAAATGCATTCCTACTATGATACACCCTTAGATGCAATTCTGCAGAGTTGATGGGTTCGATTCCTACTAATTGCAGTGTTCACAACATGCATGTCTCCTCCAGATGATTCATTCAGTTTTCTAGAGCCCTTCCTTGTTCAGCAGGGCTTCTCTAGTTGTTCTACCCTCTCCCACCCCCATTTTTTTGAGGGAAAGGGCTTTGTATCTCATGTACTCAGATATTATTATATTCAATACTGGGTCATGTTTTTCCAGGTGCATTATGTATATGGGACACATTATATTATTTTATGGCTCTGTTATGCGAGCATGTCATGTACCATTCAGCATGCAATTCATTGCTCAATTTTATATTTCTGTGTGAACCATTATTTTTGTACTAAGTTATCTCAGTGGGTATGGGTATGCCTTCCCCACCTCAGTGAGGTCTCGTACCACAACATAAAATGAGAATTGCATTAGTCTCACCCCATCTGTCCCTATCCTCTTTCAATTCAGCTTTATTAGTATCTCTCTCTCTCTCTCTCTCTCTCTTTGACTCCCATATGTTGTCTAAGTGATTTTGTCTTTACAATGTACTTCGTTCATACGTTTTTCTCCTAACACTCATACGTTGGGGGAAATCTGTTATCACCAAAAAATTGATCATCTAGCCTAATTTACTAGATGGATTGAAGTACACCATATAAAACCAATTTTACCATAGTAAAATTGTTTTCACTGTGATAAATTACCTAATAATCCACCTTTGTTAAGTAATTTATAGTTAAAACCATGAAGAATAATTAAATAAATCACTATTTATTTGATTTTCTCCTAGGAAAAATTAATTAAACCATTGTTTTATTATTATTATTGCTTATTAAATTTGACGCTATCATGAAAAATAAATAGATAAATCATTATTTATCTTATTTTTCTCTAAGAATAATTAATTAATCACTAATTAATTATTATTCTTTGTTAAATTTGACTAAATCCCTTAGGAATAATTAAATAAATCCTTATTTGTTTATTATGCCTTAACTAGTTCCTTGAGATGATAAATAAATAATTTATTTATTTATTATTTCTAAATAAAAGTTTAAATATGTTTTCCCTCCTAATCAAATATAATAAAATATTCCAAGTGGTTATTCCAATAATTGAATCAATAGTATTTTATTATTTTATTATTGCTCATTATTCGAGGATAACTCAATATTTTGTTATAAATAGAAGAGTTTTCCATTCATTATTCACTTTTGATTATTTTAATTATTGCACTCACTATTGTAACTCTAATTATTTTCATTATCGCACACCATATGTTTGTTGGGTTTTCACATTATAGAGGAGAGAGACTCTACACAAGCTGAAGACATTTGAGGATAGCTAAGAACCCATCCCATAGAGGGGGACTAATAACATCTGTTTGTTCTCTTCACAGGTGTTATAATAAAGTTATACTTTACATATATGGTTTCCATTGGATGATTGAAGTTATTACTCTTTCTTTTTGTTGTTTAACTATGATTGTGGCATAGATCGGGACTTTGGCAGGTTTTGTTTCTATCAGTTGTTGTAGATATACAATGTTTAACAACCATTTATATTGTTGAGATTGTTTTTCATCCACAATCTTAATTGGGTTCTTTTTGTACATCATTGAGAAGAAAACACTACAACACAAACCCTTGTCAACTTTCTATCACAGGTAGCACAACTTCAAAATCCCGACAACCATAGTTGGGCCGAACCCCAAAGGTTCACTACCTCCAAACTCATGCCAAGCTTAAAAAAATAATCAACTTGGGCAGCCCAAGGCTTTTCACAATTACAAGCCAACAAAAATATAGAAAAATTCTATGTATTTTTCTTTCCCAACATTCCCAAGGTGAGCTCATTCAACCTGTGTCTCTTTCTCTTCATTATGCTCCTTACCTTGTTGTTTTCCACATACTTCACTTTTACTTTATGGCTTGTGAACTTTTCTTTATGCCACTTTCAATGAATGACTTCATTTTATTTATATGTGAGTCCACCCTTTCCAAGGGCACGACTCCTTATTGAGTCGACCTATCTATGTCTGTTGCAACCCTATGAAATGACCAACTTACTTGCTTGGTGTGCACGACACCCATCACAAGGGCATGTTTCCCAACATCTTACCTTAATTTTGGCACACCTTGGGTGCACTACATCACATAAACATCCATGCCAACTTATAACACATGTTGCACACATTATTTTTACACCTAGATCCATTGCAACTCTCAATTAAATTTGTAGGCATGCCATGTTGTGTGGGTGCCTATTCCATCGAACTCTCAACTTGTATAACTAAACATGTTACCTTTGTGTTCATGGTTCCATAATGGAACCCATTTTGTCCTTCACATGACATGACCAAGTTACCCATAAGTTCTACTCATGCATGGTATCCTCAGACGGGCACCCTCATCATTATAACGCACCCAACTTGGTGGTCTCATTGCATGACTCTTTGCACAACCCCATCAATGTTCAATTTTTCACAACTTCAAGTTATCTTGGATTCATCAAGGACATCTTGGGGCATGACTTCATGCACATTCAATCCCAAGGCACTAACACCCTTCCCCACTCTAAAATGGTTTTCATCCTTGACAACAACTCCAGTTGAAAAACTTCTTCATGAAGCTCAAACTAGCATGAAGTGTCACCAACTCCAACATCATACAAGAACTCTTAATCTCCTATGATTCATGCTACATGAACCCTTCACTTCCCCATGAACTTCCATCAAGGCTCATGCCTCCTCTTGCTTTCACAAGACTTCAATTAGGAAAGTTATTTTGAAATTTAATTGTCATTAACAATCAACATAAGTGTCGCAAATATCCACACTACTCCATCTCATCATGGAAGGTCACCCCCTCAATCTCATGGCTACAATGTGCCTCGTAACAACTACCATTGTGACAACCACCCAACCTCCATATCTTGTGAATTCTTTTTGCCATACTCCAACTCAACTCCAACACATCTAAGCACATTGAGATCCCTCATGACTCAAACTAGTTGGGTGATAGATCCAACCGTCATGTCCAACCCATGACAATGCAATTCATTATGCCTTCATCAATTGTTTCCCCAACACTTTGTCACATCTTCAATCTTCATCAAGAAATCCTCCCATATTATGCCCCTTAAAGCACTCGTATTATTCATGATGTGAAGCATTTTCCTTTAAGGCCCTTTTGTTTCAGTGATGCAATGCTACTTACTTTAGCAAGGCACTACACTCACCCCATCTTTGAGGATCTAGTGTGCAACAAGGGTCAATAATTTGTGTCCTTGACTCACAACTACCATCATGCATGATTGATGTTGAGTCTTTAAGTACTTTTGAACTCCATCAATCTCTTCCTTCATACATCTCAACTTCATAATATTTGCCCCAGTCAGTTGAAAATCGTATATACCCATCACATACCTGCAAAAGTATACAATGTCCCTTATATATCTACCTTCCTTTACATATGCATTTTTTTCCTTGGAATAGGTACTCAACCCTCTCCTCTCTTTGACACCATATTAAAAAATAATTATAGTAGAAACCATCTCCTCTTTCTTCACGGTGGGAGGAGTCGTTCCTCCACCTTCATCCTTCTTCTTTCCTGAAACTTGCATAATAAAATCAATGAGTCCCTTCTTCTTTTGATCTTGGGATAGACTTCAAACTTATTGTCACAAGCTTCTAACCTTCAACGCGTTCAGGTCCTCGTCATGCAACACCATGGAGAAGATCCTTGGGAAATATCCAAAGTGACTCTTCCTACTCATCAACATGCTCACAATATTCCCTTCTTCCAGGATCGAGATTAAATATAGGTCCATCATCGTTATGACTTGGTATACTCTCAATAATTCCATCCCTAATACCATCACAAGTTCATCCATTGACACCACTCTTAGATCCATCTTCTCAAACCATGAACCAGCCTTCACTAGTTTGTTTCTAAGATTCCATATCACTACCTTCAATCCTGAGTTGATAACTTTGAAAACAATCAACACTGTCTCTATGTATTTCTTCAAGTTCAAAGAATTTGTTGCCTTCTCACTAAGGAAACTAATCGAAGCTCCAAAATCTACCAGCACAACAAACTTTCTCCTAGGTATGATCACATGCACAAAAACTAAATCCAAGTGCTTTCTCATTTGGAAAAGAATTCATTTCACGCCTTTTAACTTCCATGACCTTTTGGATCACTTTTATTTCTTCATCAAACACCCTCTACCTTCATCATGTTTCAATTTCAAGGTAACTATCCTCTTCAGTTGTTTTACTTCTACATATGGTTGAGATCCTTTCATAAAATAACCTGCTCCATCTTTTAGTCTATGAAAAGAACTTGAATCTAGTCCAACTGTGGACTTCATTCCACCATGTTCCTCTTTCTATCATTGCTTCACGACTCCTACTTTACATTCAACTTCATGACTAACTCCCTCAATTTTAATCAAGGAAGCCATCACTCAACTTTCTATATCCAATATCTTTGAATGCACTTCACCTTGTTCTTCATCTTGGTTAGACTCATCCTTTGCTTTCAAATATCCATATTGATGGTCAAGTTTCACCTATTTAAACCTCACTTAGAGAGCATCAATCTTCTCCCATAGGTATGCCATTTCTTCATCCATACAATTTAGATTATTTAAGAAAATTGAGAACCTATTACAAATTCTCTTTCCTTTCAACTATTCAAGGGTCATCTTCCCTATCCTCTTCTTGGAAAAATTCCCACGGTTTGTCCAACCTTCCTTCAATGTGATTCATGTCTACCATGAATTTCATAATTTCATCTTGGTGTTGTTGTCATCGAGGCTTCCATGAATCGACTGCCTTCATTATATGTATGCCTTCTTGACCAGTCTCCATACCTACCTTCAAGAATATTTCTCCTTTCATGATCTTAGCCAGAACCTATCATGGTAGTGACTATCATGCGACTTTCTTCATTCTCAACCAGAACTACAAAAATGGCTCCACAAAAACAAAGTCTCTTCCCAAGCTTTGACTTGGTGCTCCCACTTTCATCAAAGTAGCTTTGATACCAACTGTGATGAAGGGATAGTTATGAAGAGAAAAAATTTCTTCAATTTCTCATCACATAACTAAGTTCTAACATCAACTGTAATAGAGGGAACCATAGAGGGAATGTAGCATTGGAATATGGAATTAGATTATGTTCTTCCCAATGGCTTGAGAAACTTAGGCTCACTAGTACCCAAACTACACCACTATCATATGCACCATGTAGTGACTTGATAAAATTACTTATAGAATTAGTAACTTATCCAAGCTAATGCATTAGACCTTCAATTAACTTCAACACTTATTATATTTTCAAATTCATTTTCCATTAGCATTCATTCAATTTGTGATATGAACAATTTCAATAATAAACATCAATATAGAATAGCAGTACACTTCAACATAACATGAACATGTACAACAACAATATATGGGAGGAGGAACACCCAAAAAATTCCCCTTTTCTTTTATTAGATTCAAACTTCAATTTTCATATACAACTTCAAAATAAAAAGGCATGCCTTGGACCAAGTCCCTATCAACGTTTTGCCACAGGGCTTAGCACAACTTCAAAATTTTGGCAACCAAAGTTGGGTTGAACCCCAAAGGTTTGGTTCTTTAACACTTAGGCCAAACTTCAATAGACGGTCAACTTGGCTAGACCAATGCTTCACCAACTTACAATCCAACAGAAAAATATAAAACTTTTGCATGGTTTTCCTACTTAGCTTGCCCAAGGTGAGCTCATTGGACCTATCTCTCCTTCTCTTCATTCTGCTCCTTTCCTTTCTATTTTCCTTAGAATTCGCTTGTATTTTATGACTTCCAAACTTTCTTGTTGCCCTCTTCAAAAAATTTCTCCATTTTATTTATATGTGAGTTGTCCTTTACCAAGGTGTATGATTCCTTTTTGAGTCGACCCATCTATGTCTAACGCAACCACATGAAATCACCAACTTACTTGGTGCACACAATGCATATTTTGCAGGCATGTTATTTAGTTACCTACCTTCATGTGAGCATGCCTTGGATGCATGTCATCACACAACTATTCATTATAAATTCCATCGTGTGTCATACACATTATGTCGATGCCCAACCCCATTGCAACTCTTGGTTAACTTTGTAAGCACACCATGTGTAGGTTTTGACACTGTACAAAAATTACTTGCATATAAATTCTAAAAAATAGAAGAAATCAAAATGGTGAGAGAATAAAACATAAAACATATATACATGGAGATTTTCCCATGGATCTGTTGAGGCCTCAGAAATCGCTGCCACAACATTGGGGGATAACCACCCGGTCCGGACCTTGGTACAGCTCCTTTTCCGTTTGGAATGGTGGCTCTGACTGGAGATAACAGGACCAGTTTCTCGATAATGAAATAAAAGGGATGGATGGGTGATGAATAGATTGCTTAAGTGATAGGCGACTAGCTTATTCTATTGACGAAAATAGGGAAACTAATACTAATCCCGGGAACAACTTATTCATTCGGAATGCAGTGTTAAATAATCTTTATCTATCTAGCAGGGATATAGATGACTCTGTAAAATAAATAAGAGACGTTCAATCATTCAAAGATTGCTTCATGTGAATAGTCACAATGAAGCGATAAATACAAATTACTGCATTCACTGTTTATATCATTGATACATATATACG
>APFE030374245.1:7860-36396 GCA_000404065.3 Pinus taeda
AGTCATTATGCCAACAAGTCTAATGTGTGCTTTGTGTAGTCTTTTTGGTCAATTTGGAGACAAAATCAAAGGTTTAAATGAGCACTTGGCAACCAAATTCGTGGAGAGGATTTTTAGAAAGATGTCCCCTTCATTTATGGGCCCTTACCTCGAATTCTCCACCATCACCTCTGAGTTCAAGGGCCACCAAATCAATTATCACAAGGGCAACCAAGCAAGTCAAGTAGGACTGCTGTTAACTGCATGTTTTGGGCAACCGAGTCCCTAAAGTTTAGGAGGACTGTTGGGGTCCTCAATTTGTATAAATAAGAAGGCTTAGGGCCTCATTTTGGTTAGCCAGTTGTTAGTCACTTTGTAGGCAGAAGTTAGCTGGTTTGTAGTTCGATTTTAGTCAGTAGATTAGCTTTGCATTTCAGCGCCTTTTCAATCTTTCCCTTGTGGATAGTTTTTGATGTAACTCTTATTTTCTTGCTCAATAAAGATGAATCCAACTTTGCACCAGCTCTAAATCTCTCTTGGGAGGCTGTAGCTCTTGGGGTTGGGCCCATCTCAAGTGCCCAGTACCTCCTTTGTTCACTTTCATGTGTCTTTGCTGTATTCTTAGAATAAAATCTGCTATTTAGATTTAGATATTGTTTTGTTATTTAGGTTGTTTTTTATGATTAAAGTAGCTTTTCATGTTCAGATTTGTTTGATAAGTTAATAACAAGGAAAAAGCTCTAGAAAAAGGGCCAACAAACACCTTTGGTTTCACCTCTCCCTCATTGGATCAGGGGCTGGAATTGAAGTAACCGTGTTGTCCCAACAAAAACACTAGTTTTCTTTACCATGCAATCCTTAGTGTACTGTTTTCATTTGCAGAAGTTAGTTATGTGTTCAGATCTCTGAAATGTTTTATTGCATAGTTGATATACATGGTTTTCTTTCAAAATAAAGCTGTTGTTCATTCACTTTGTTGTTAGTTAGATTAGATTAGCTAGAACTTTGATTACTTGTAAGACTTTGTTGATTCAATTGAATGTACATTGTGCAGAGCATCTATACCACTCTTTCATCCACCTAAGCTTCATTAGAGCCAACTGTTCCATCTCCTAGCTAGGTTCCTCGTCTCACATCTGTCCTTTTGCTTACGTAACCCTACCTTTTTGGTAATCATTGTTTCAGCCTTCTTTGAGCCAATTCAGCATTCTACACCTTCTCACCACTCCATCCACCAGTCCCTAGGCCACTTCAGACCCGTATCCTACCTCCATATCCATTCATGCATCTTCCCTCACTCACCCATCCTCTAAAATCCAATTTGTAAACATCCCGTAGAAATTTCTGAACATCCTGTAGAAATTCCTGAACATCCTGTAGAACCCCTGCAGACTTCCTGTAGAAGCTCATGGATGAGGTTTCTTGATAGCCAAACTCTGTGAAACTCTCTGGAAGGGTGTTAGGGACCTCTTAGGCCCTCTCTGAACCTTCCCAACCTCTTCCAAGCATTTTCTCTCACCGATCCACCTCTGCACAGTCAAAAACAGTGAAAGCACATGCATGGTAAATTTGACAACTTAATCAAAAATACAAAAAGATGTTTTCTTCAGATAGAAGTAGTTTAGACACATGTACTTTACCTTCCTAGAAGTAATGGCATCTCTTTCAGTAGCTTGCATCCTCTTTTTCGCATCAGTAGGACTAGATGGTAAAATTAGGGTTTGCTAGGGTTTGCATTTCCTTTCGGCTTTTCAGTTTCTTTCTGCAAGTAGATTAGCTTCCTTTGAGTTAGCTTTCATCCATTAGTTAAAAAAATTCTTCTCAGAGCTCATAGAAGTTGGCTTAAGCCCCTAGCGGACTTGTGCCAGCTGACCAAGTGACAATTGCGGCAAGAGCTAGTACTTGTGCATACAACACCGTCGCTTCCAAGTTTATTACGAACTACCGGGTTGATAAAATTAAAGAAGGGAGTCCCAGGAGTTGCAGCATTATTACTGCAATACTGGGGCCCACCAAGAGGCAGCATAGAGCTTCAAAGGGAGTCTAAATTTCATTATGGAAGTCAAGTTCTAGAGCTAGAAGTCAGGGTGTGAGACCGGAGAGCCAGAGGAACGAAGCTCCATATAGCAGGAGATCTAGGAAGAGGTGATGTAGATCCTTAGAGAGGTTGGTGTATAATTACATAGGCTGACGTAGTACCTATGCAAAGCCAGCGTGGGACCAGCCATCCAGGGTTTGGATCAGTGTTGGATCGCTAGTGATAGTGTGAAGTATTTCTCACTAATTTTCTGCTAGTCATATTCTCTGTATTGGATAGCGAGTAAGGAGTCCAAAGATTGTATTCAGAAAACTACTGCTTAATAATATAAACCCTTAACTTCTCCATCGATTTTCCCGCATTGGGTTTTTCCAAGGACATTTGTCCAAAAATAGTGGTGTCATGTGTTGTGTATTTATTTCTTGCTTAGTTTCTTGTTTCGCATTTAATTTAATTGGTGAAGACTACAGTGTATTAGTTTCAATATTTGTTGTAGGATGCAGTAAATAATTTGTTCAGTAATTTAACAAATAGAAGATACTTAATCAATTGTTGTAGTAGAAATTTGGGTCTCCACATTTTCACAAAATTCAGCCTCTAAGGGTTAGCCTTCAAGTTTCTGTCAATATCCCTCCATAGACCCCAAGTTCCATCTCAGGGCAACAAAGATGCTCCCATGGGTCTCCAAATGGCCATAGTGTCAATATTTTCTCCAACGTTGAGAGATTCCAAGGTGGTTTATCCCTCCCATGTATCAAGGGGTGAGACAATAATCCTCATATGGGCCTTGGATCAACTGTCATCCCTCTCAAAGTGCTAAGGCCAACCTAGGGGCATGCTGGGTCCAGGGGCATCATCCCAAAAGTCATCAAATGCAAGGAAAAGTGTCAGGACGTTGTGGGTGCTAAAGGTACCCAATGGTTTGTGTGTTTCTCTATTGTTACTTGGATTCCCATGGCTCTTAATGCTTCACCTATGGGTGCCAATGTGCTTCTCTTGAGTCCTAGGTACTTGTGAAACCACCTAACAATCACAACATAAATTCTAGTGCAAAAAACTATTCATCAGAGACAATAATCATATTGCATCTATGTGAACCAAGCTTAAATTTAAAGGGATATTTAATGCTTCAAATGTGGTTTCCCTTCCAAATTTGTTGTTTTGAACTTGCAATGGTGTTTCCTCCCTAGTAATAATATATAATGGACAATATTATTAGGTTCTTCCAACCCCTAAGGGGAAGTAACGTTTACTCAATCCACCCTTTAATTGATAGCTGTTATTGAATAATAATGATGACACAGAGAAGAGAAGACCTCATGGCCAAGTGCCATGGTCAAACAAACTAGCATGATGGGGATCCACATCCTGAGAGTATAGATGTGAGGAGGGAGAAATCGTGGATGCATGAGTTACTAGTTCAACCTTTGTTTTTCCACCCCTCCTATGCACTTTTTACTTTTGATTGATGTTTCTTTATATTAATGCTCATAGATAAAGGGTTAGAGCTTGCTTTCAATGATGTATAGTAGTTGTTTTACCCCTTGATGATGAGACATTTCATCCCCCATCAAGGTTGGGACATGAAATAGTTCCTTTTCATTGATGTATTGGGGTAAGCATGTTCCCATGAACTAGGTGATGGCCATATGAGTGAGGTAGGGCTCATCCTAGGATTTTGACCACGTGCTAATGTGTATGTACTAGCCATCTTTTGAATTTTTATTTTCTCTCTCTTGTTTTGCTTGTGGCCATTATTTGCTTTTTCCTTTTCTTTTAGCAACATCAACCTCTCAGGGAAATGTTTCAAGCCCTGCCCAAGTATGTAAATGTGTCTAGCCAAATCTCATAGAACTAATGATATGTTTCACTCGAGGAATGGAAGTGGAAATAGGGATTCTAATGTTTGATGGAAAATGGTAAGTATGGAATAGGGATGGATGGAGCTACACTATCTCAATTAGGGCTTCCCAAGTAGTGCCCATCCTATACCCATTGGGCCATTAGGAGAGATCCCACTAGACTAAGGTCAAAGACTAATTCCCCATTTAAGGTGAGGGAACAAGATCATGGTCAAAATCTGTCCTCCTTTCAAATCACCCCATAATCCATATCAAAAGACCAAAATGTAAAAAAGAATAAGCACCCGATTGCAAAATGAATAAAGTACCTTTTTATCGGAATCACAACTTTGTTCATGTTCTCTTACCAGATTGGTAAGTCGCATATGGCTAAAGCAGGTGGTAGAGATAAATAATGATACATAATCAACTAGTGGTGGTTGCCAGGGGTTGTTGGCTGGCCAATTAGATGTGGACGAATGGGAGAAATTTCCCTTATAGGGTTACCCATTTGGTGGGTAACAAGGTGGATGTAGCTAAGTAGAAAAAATTTAAGAAAAGAACAAGATGTAAGTGTCAAAATGAAAAATAAAGTTGAAGAGGTATTAAGGAAATGTTAAAATCCAAAGCAAAGCTTGAGTAATTCCCCTTAGATATAAGGCCATTACCCTAAGTCCTACGCAATGAAATGTAGACATAAAAATGACTAAATTAAACCATCTTAATTTCCATGTAACGAAGTTCCTATACATAAAAGGGGACTTAATGTATTTACATAAAAAGGAACAAACAAAAATAAAGAAAAAAATAAGTCTTGGGAACTACTATTCTTCTTGTGTGTTGACACATGTAATAGAGGTTGATAATGTCCCCACCATATCTAAACTACATAATATGTATGTATTTGATGAATTATCGTGAACTTAAAAGATGATTCTTAAAGTGATCAACCTAATGGCATTTAAATTTGACATGACTCATTTTTAATGTTGCATTGGACTTGTGTACATGATTTTCGATCAATGATGACATTGGTATGATTGAGTCCCTCTTTGGATGATATGATTTGTATGGATATGACTTGGATTGAGGATAGGTCCTTTGGAAGGCATTGAGGAGGTCACTTGTGCACTTAATGGGTGCTGCCCCACTTCTTGTTCAAAAATTGTAGATCAGGAGGTCTTCTTCCATGTTTTGATGTCTATCATGAGGAGGAAATTAAAGTTGTCTCTCTAGAAAATGAACTTTTTAATATAAAGTGATTTTATATTATAAAAGTGAGTTTTGTACTTTATATTATAAAAAGCGACATTTTTTTCTAATGAATGACTTAAATTTTCATTTAATGAGGAATTTAAATAAAGTGTATTTAATGGGAGATTATCCCTAGATCTAATCTAATCTGAGCCATTGAAAATGTGTTTAGAGAAGTTAGGGTTGGGTCATTGACAAAAAAAGTAAAAAAAATAAAAAAAATTAGAGAGAAATGCATCATTGTGAGAGATTCACCTGAGGGGAGAGAGAGCATTTGTGAGTTCATTGAATGAAGTGAGAGAATAGAGCTAAGAGAAAGGGTTTATTGCAACAAAGATTAAGTTCCAACCAAAGGAGAGAGAAGGGAACAATTTCGAAGACAATGAATAGAATGGAATTCAAAAAATACTTAGCATTAACTATAGGTACAATGATTTTACAACAATAATAAAGGCATTCTTGATCACAATTTCCAAGGAAAGATTGAAGGTTATAAATTCCTTACTATTTGGACAACAATAGGTATAATTTCTACATGGAATTTGAGAAATGCCAAGCTGGAATCTGATCGTATTGTTCCATACAATTGTATAGATTTTTGAGCAAATTATATTGGAAAAAACATCGAGGGAAGATTTGGCACATCTTTTGATGAGAGGTAGTGGAAGTTAAAGAGATAAGATTGTTGTGTATTTCTTAGTTGTATTGTTGCATTTAATTCCTTTATGCTCAAAGAAATAATACAGATATCTTTCTCTGGGTTTTCCCCTAGGTTTTTCCCCAACATCATTGTGTCAATGGATGCTTACTACTATCCTTATTTTTCTGCTACTTAGTGTTGTATTTTTCCTCATAAAATTCAAGTTGTGAATGTCTATTTAAATACATTTACTTTGAAGTTTTATTGGAGACAAAAATTTGTGTATGCTAAGTGATGCATCCTAAGCTACAAATACCCATAGTATACATATAAAATGCATGGCATATACATGTCCAAGGAATTTTAATATTCTTGTTTATTAAAACCTTCCATAACCCAAGGTTTAGGTCTCTTTTGATTAAATACTTAAGCGGAAGCTATTTAATATTATATCAATCAGATTACACCCGTGTTTTCTTCTTACCATTCGATCCACAACAAATTTGACCAATCACCATCTACAACATGTTGCATCGCTGACATATTTATTTCAACATTTGACTTTTATGCACCCCAAATCTCGACCATTGATCTGTCTCATTTGATCCAATGGCTATCGTGTCGTCTGCTCGCTAACTAACTTGGTCAATCCCCACTGTCGATTAATCCCGCTTGATATAACGACTATCATACAATATCGCATAGATTCTTGCACAACCGATATCAGATCGAGAGCGCGCGGGATTTCCGGTTTTCTCGTGCTATGTGTCACTCACTTAGGATAATCACGTGAAATATTAGAATACCATTTACCACTCTTAGGGTGCACGAGATACTTCTTACCCCTATGAAAACTACGCCACTATTCAGCTAACACGTGGTTTTAATCTCTGCCATTCATCTTCTTGAGTTTATTTTGCGCGACTTAATCTTAGTTGGCTATCTCACACAACCTCATTTGTTGATCTAATTGATCCAACGATTGTGCTTCGCTACCACATTCTTTTGCATCTCACTGTGTAATAGTCTTCTCGCTTCTCTATCTATGTATTTATTCTTGCCTTACGGTCTTCAATTGTTTTGATCTTGATCTTCAACTCTGTTACTTCATTCCTTCCCACCTTTACGCTTCCTTCATAAATATTTAAGTTTTAGGAAACCTTGCAGTTATACCTTCATTGTAGCATTGAAGGTTTTCTCCAATACTATCTGTGTGCAAGCCCATAGCACTCCTCTTTGTATTTCGTCTCTGGTTATGTAGACCTACAAACCTATGTTGCGCAAATTTATTCTAATCCACACACAATTTATAATTCAATTACTCAATACCACACAACTCAAAAATTGCACTTCTATATTAATAAGTGAATATTTACACAATTAGTTCCTTCTCAGGCTAATCTTCTATATCAGTGGCCTTTTGACACTACTTCCCTCTATCTTTCCATAGGCTACAATCAATCTCCTCTAATTCCTAACTCTGTAACTAACTCTATCTATGCCTTTTAGGCTTACATTTATACAAAAGGATTCTATAACCAATTCCTGGTTTAGATCCATAACCTTCTCAATCAAAATCCTAAAATCTCTTCTTTATCCCTAAGGATCCTCTCTAATCCACAAAATCATCAACTAATTCGTAATCTAATATTTATAAATCCCTATGAACTCTCAACTATCCTAATTCTCTCATGTTCTCCAACATTCAAGAACATTTACAAAATCCTCCCAATATTTAATTAATTCCTATTCCAAATCACTCAAAACATTAATATCCAACTTCCTTGAAAACACAAGATCCCTTAAATTAACTAGAATACAATGAAATTGCTGAGCTGGATGCTCCTGCATTACACTCCCAAGGTTAAAATAATCATGACCTCTGGATCATGTGCTTCCATCCTTTGTCCTCCTAGATCCCATACTTTGTTCTGTAATTTATCATGGTTTCTACTGTTGTTTGTTGTTGTTCTCCAGGTCTCCACACTTTATGTTGCTCTACCCCACTAGCTATGCTTTCACAGTCTGCTGTTGTCTTTCTCTTGCTGTTACTTGGCCTTCTCACTGTTATTTTCTTTCGAGGCACCTTCATCATCAATAATATTATTCTTTCAATCTCTAGGTCCAATTTATCTTCTGACTGATAGTTACTTTTCCATTTGTTGTTGTACTCTGTCCACTCATCTTCAAACTGTTGTTTATTGTCTTCTCTTTAAAGTTGTCGGATTGTTACTACCACCCTTTCATCCTTACCCTCTTGTGACTTTCCAAACAACCTTTGTTCAATATTTTTATATTTACTTCCAAGAAATAACTTATCCTCCAATTCCCTTTGTACTTGATTCCTCTCAAATACATCACTATGTTGTTCATCAATTCCAACATATTTTCCTTTCTCTTCCTTGACAACCCTCAGTAATTGTCCTTTGCTTCCTTGACTGATTATAACAGTCAATTTAACTTTTTCAAGCATGGTATCTCCATGCTTTTCATTTCCCTCATCAGTATGTTTGTCCTGGCAACTTCCAGTCTTCTTTAGTTCTAAAACTAATTCATCAACTTGAAACATGTTTGTCTCATCTTCATCAAATCCTGTAATCATAAAGCAATTATCAAAATTAAAAATGTAAGGCCTCATTACCTTTTCCTTTTCTGGAAACATCTTAGTATGTTGCTCTGACTTTTCCTTCAATTCCTTTGTCAACGCATCGGTATGTTGATTTAAGCTCTCCTCCATATCATCTATTTCAATGATATCTCTATGTTCTAGTTCACAACAATGAACTCCTTCTTTTGTAATGTCAATTTTCTGAACTTTTATTACCATCCCCTTTTCCTTATGATTAGCATTCATGACAATTTCTTTGTCTTCCTTTTTCAGCAATTTATCCTGAGTATACATCCTCTTCTTTTCCAAATTTCTTCTTTGAAAGTCTAATTTTCTATATAACTCAATATTTTCAATTGGAATAGAATTTGGAAATTTTACACAATTTTCCATACCTTCACTTGTTATTTACCAATCATCAGATGTCCTTTCTCCCTTTGCTAAATCTTTTGCATAGACTTCTTCTTTCTTCAATTCTGTGATTGTCTTTTCTTTGTCTTGAGACAAATCTGCCTGCCCTTCTTCTTCAATACACTTTGCCTTGTTGTCTCTCTATAAACCTTCTTCAAGACCTATCCTTGCCCCATCATCTACATCAATATTTTCCTACATTTGTTCTTCACCAATAACATTAATCAAATTCATTAGATTACCTCTTTGAGACAATATTACTTCATTCTTCATCAGAATAAGATCCTGATCTTCCATCTCTATGACAACTTTAAATGACTATCTTCTCTCATTAAGTAACTCATCCATAGACTCTTTCTATTGTAACTAGTCAAATTCCTCCTCTTCAGAGAAATTTTCTTTGTCACCTTTTACTTCAATATCTTCATCCGTTCTGAAGACATCTTCACAAACCTGTTTTTGTCCTACAATACCTGCAATCATACACAAATTGTCAGTTTTAAAACATGAGACCTTGTGGTCTCACTTGATGCTTCAGTCATCATATCTCCTTGTTGTCTTGAATTCTAACAATAATTCATAAGATCTTCCATAGATCTCCAGTCTTCATCTTCACCCAGAACTTCACCCTGTTCTGTTTCACAAATGGAAACTTCCATTTCCAACTCATCTTCTCTGAGTTTTTCCACCAACCACTTCACTTGCCTCTGACGTAGCCTTCTCTGTAACTTAGACCACTTCACTGCCTTTTTCCTCAAGACCAAACCTTGTCTTTGGTTTTCCTCTAGTAGCGTCCATAATACATTGAGTTTTTATTTTAACTCTGCAATCTCCTTGTCAAGCTCCTCTTGATGCATTCTCTTGCCATTTGCCTTGGCATCCTCCTTCTTCACTTTTCTTCTGTTGTCGTATTCCTCAGAACCTTTGTTATCTATGTTAAGACTATCAGTAGTCATGTCCTTTTCTATCTTCTTGAGTTCCTGACTCACTTACTATGAGTTGCATTAAAGCCTCTACAATAGCAAGTCCTCCCTGCTGTCAGTTAGCTCACCAAGAAGTTTCCTCTATACTTGGTCTTTTGGCAAGCACTCATTTCTCTATTCTCTCGAACCTCTTTGAGCACTTCCCTCTACTCCTTCTAGGCTTGAACTCATCTACACCTTTTAAGAATGCAATTGTCCTCTTGTATTTCGATCACAAATTAAATACTAGGTTCTGGCCACCACTTCTTTCACTCAGAAATTCTTACCAGCTTCCTTCATCCCTTAGAAACTCTACCCACATCCTTTGTGGAATAGCCTTTATGATATTTCCGTGAGCTGCAACAAAACCTCTATAGTAATAAGTCCTCCTTGCTACACGATACCTCACTAAGCTTCTCTCCTCTGAGCTTAGTCTTTTGGCATCTCTCTGGTTCTCTCCTTTGGAACCAATTGAGCACTCCTTGCTCTAGGTCGATGCAATATTCTCACCTTATTTTTCCGCTACCTGTGCGTCTATATAAAGACCAGAAACTCTCCAATATTCAACATAATTGTACCTCCTTCTTTTGCCTACAACCTCAATTCTGCAACCACAATCTTTAAACAAAATTAAAACAAAACATATCATCCAACCTTCAAGACCTCTGCATGATCTTATTCTACCGTTCACTTTCACTTTGAATGGATTGTTCTATGTTTCCTTGACATCTGCAAATTCTGCTACACTTTATCTCTGTGTGCCTACTATTTTTCATATTTAAAATCTGATCTCCTCTTGCTTGTATACATACCTCCAAAATATAACTCTGTTCTAAATTTCTTAAAGAATTCTTACACACCGAATTTCCTTGTTCATCTCTGATACCAAATGATGCATATTAAGCCACAAATAACCACTATATGCATATAAAATGCATGTCATATACATGTCCAAGGAATCTTAATATTCCTTTTTATTAAAACCTTCCATAACCCAAGGTTTAGCCCTCTTTCGATTAAATGCTTAAGCGAAAGCTATTTAATCTTATATTAATCAAATTACACCGGTGTTTTTTTCTTACCATTTGATCCACAACAAACTTGACCAATCACCATCTACCGCATGTTCATAGCTGACGTATTTATGTTAACGTTTAACTTTTATGCGCCTCAAATCACCAATGTTGATTTGTCTCATCTGATCCAATGGCTATTGCATCATCCGCTCACCAACTAACTCAGTTAATCCCCACCGTCAATCAATCCTGCTTGATCTAACAGCTATTGCGCAATATTGTACAGATTCTTGCACGAATAATATTAGATCGAGAGTGCATGAGATTTCTGGTTTTCTCGTGCTACGTGTCACTCACTTAGGCTAATCACGTGAAATATTAGAATATCATTTACCACTCTTAGGGTGTGCGAGATACTGCTCACCCCTACAAAAACTGTGCCACTATTTAGCTAACACGTGGTTTTAATCTTTTCCATTCATCTTCTTGACTTTATTTTGTGTGACTTAATCTTAGCCATCTATCTCACACAACCTCATTTGTTGATTTGGTTGATCCAATGATTGTGCTTCACTACTACATTCTTCTGCATCTCACCATGTAATAGTCTTCTCGCTTCTCTATCTGCGTATTTATTCTCACCTTACAGTAATCAATTGTTCTGATCCCGATCTTCAACTCCATCACTTCACTCCTTCGAACCTTTACACTTCCTTCATAAATCCTTAAGTTTTAGGAAACCTTGCAGTTATACCTTCATTGTAACATTGAAGGTTTTATCCAATACTATTTGTGTGCAAGTCCATAACACTCCTCTCTGTATTTCGCCTCTGGTTCTACACACCTGCAAACCTATGTTACGCATATTTATTCTAATCCACACACAATTTATAATTCAATTACTCAATACCACATAACTCAAAATTGCACCTATGTATTAATAAATGAATATTTACACAATGAGTTCTTTCTCGGCCTGATCTTTTATATCAGTGGCCTTTTGACATTACTTCCCTCTATTTTCCCGTAGGCTACAATCAATCTCCTATAATTCCTAACTCTCTAACTAACTCTCTCTATGCCTTTTAGGCTTACATTTATGCAAAAGGATTCTATAACCAATTCATGGTTTAGATCCATAACCTTCTCAATCAAAATCCTAAAATCTCTTCTTTATCCCTAAGGATCCTCTCTAATCCACAAAATAATCAACTAATTCCTAATCTAATATTTATCAATCCCTATGAACTCTCAACTGTCCTAATCCTCTCATGTTCTCCAACATTCAAGAACATTTACAAAATCCTCCCAATATTTAATTAATTCCTATTACAAATCACTCAAAACATTAATAATTATATTAATTTGATACATAGGAATCCAACTTCCTTGAAAACACAAGACCCCTTAATTTAGCTAGAATACAATGAAATTGCTGAGCTGGATGCCCCTGCATCACTAAGTGTTTGAAAAAATCACTAAGAGAACTATTAGTGATTTTGTGTAAAATTTCTACATGGTATCAAAGCTGGGACTGTGAGTTAACACATTGATTTTTCTAAGATACCAAGGTATTTGACGCATTGATATTGTAGGGATTGCAAAGGGGGGTTGTGTTGGAAAAAGGAAAACTTAGTTGTTAGTTGAGTAAAGTCATGGCTTCAAGTTTGAGGGTAGAATATAGGTTATAAGGGATTGGGAACTTTAGTGCGTGGAGGGAGAGAATAGTCTCTGTGTTTGATAAGAATGAGGTGTGGGAAGTAGTCGAGAAGGTGATGACCATACCTATAGATGCTACACTATTGGTAGAGTTCAAGAAAAAGAATGCTCAGAAAAAGGAATGATTCTTGATTCCATTAAGGATCATCTCATTCATGATGTGAGAGGAAAGAAGTATGCTTTAGATATGTGGGAAGCATTAACTAAAATGCACTAGAGATCAAATGAAAACAAAGAAATGGTTTTAAGGGAGATGTTGAAAGAAATAATAATGACTAAGATTGATAATCTAACTTTGTACCTTATTAAAATCACTTAGGTGAGGGATGAGTTAGTTATGATAGGTGAGAATATACCCTTATAGATTTGGTCAAGACTACCTTAAGTGGTCTTCTTAAGAGTTCGAAGTTTTTTTTTGAGGGGATCATTGCACAGGATAATCCTCCCTCATGGGAAAGTTGGTGGGATGATTGTATACAAAATGAAATAAGGAGGAACAACAGTGAGGCAACGCAATAGGATAAGGATAAAGAAGATAACGTTTCTCTTATAGGAAAGAGAAAAAGAAAGAAGGATAAGGGGAGTGGGTGATCCACTTCTAAAGAGAAATATATGAGCGAGATTCATTGTTTTTCATGTAACTAGTATGGTCATTATGCAAGGAAATGCCCAAATAAGAAGAAATGGAAGAAGGAGAAAGAAAGTCTAGTGGCAACTTCAACTACAATGAATGACTTCATAGAGAAGTTTGAGAATGAATTCTAATTTGTATCCCTTGATTCGTGTAGGGGTATTAATAAGTATGAGGAGGCAAGGACATGGATCATTAACTATGGGTCATCTCGACAAATGACAAGAAAAGATAGGTCTAGGTCACTGTATAGAGAGTGGAGTGGGCATAGTTTATGTAATGAGGGGATTTGAATGAATCAGGTTCCAACTTGAGTTAGGTGAATTGTTGGAAGTGGATGTGATGCTACTTGTTCCAGGGCTGAAGAAGGACTTGCTCTTAGTATCAACTCTAGAAGATGATGGATACACACCATTTTTTAAACAAGGACATCTATTTATCTATCCAGTGGGAGTGCATCTGATTGATGTTGTATTACTTGGTGATCATAGAAATAGGATGTACGTGGTGCAGGGAAAACCTATGTACCAAGGATATGGTTGGATATTAGATTCTAAAATAATTTCATAGACAAAGGGAGAGAAAGATGCTTAGGGAAGTGAGCAAGAGGATCATTCCAATACCAACAGGAGGGTCAACTAGGATGAGATGACATTGTTGGATGATGCTGAGGAGAGCATTAAAGGTTGGTGTGGGTCTCCAGTTCAAGGACCAAGACAAGTAGCAGGAATAGCTCTAGATTTAGAGGGAGATTCTAATGTAAACACGGTGGTGCATTTGCAAAGTGATCATGGTGGGGGACATGTCAGAAGTATCTCCCACGCTAAGAGGGAGTGTTGAGAAATTGTAGTTTAGGATGTCTTCTTCCATGTTTTGATTTCTATCATGGGGGCAGGGGGGGGGGCGGGGGTGCCGGACATTAAATTTGTATCTCTAGAAAATGAAATTTTTAATATAAATTTATTATATTATAAAATTGAGTTTTGTACTTTATATTATAAAAATGACTTTTTGTAATTAATGACTTAAAAGTGAATTTGATGACAAAATTAAATAAAGTGTATTTAATGTAAGATTAAATGTTATCCCTATATCTAATATAATTTGAGCCATTGAAAATGTTATTAGAGAAGTTAGGGTTTTGTCTGTTACCCACCAAAATCGATAGTCCTATAAGAGAAAATTTTCACCCATTCGTCTACATCTATTCGACCAGCCAATAGCCCCTAACAATCATCATTAGCTGATGATGTACCATTATTCATTTCCACCACTTGCATTAGCAATATGTGACTCACCCATTCAACAAGAGCACATGGATGAAGGTGGGATTTTGATGAAAATGAACTTTATTCATTTTGCAATTGGGTGCTTATGCTTGTTTGTATTAGGGAATTTTATATGGATTATGGGGTGACCCTCAAGAAGGAGGGGTTTTGATCGTGGTCTCATTCCATCACATTGAATAGGGGGTTAATCTTTGATCCTAGTACAATGGGACCTCCCCTAATGGCCCAACGGATTTAGGAGGGGCACTACTTGTGAAGCCCTTACTGAGATAGCATAGTTCCATCTACTCCTATTCCATACTTAGCATTTTTCATCTTACATTATAAGCCTTCTTTCCACCTCCATTATTTGGGTTCAACTGACCATTGGTTCTCTGGGATTTGGAACACATACATTCACTTACCTAGGTAGGGCCCATAAATTTTCCCTGGGAGGTTCATGCAGCTAAAAGAAAAGGAAAAATCATATTATGGCTAAAATAAAAATAGAAGAAATAATATCAAAATGCAAAAAAAGGATGGGACATACACATTAGCATGTGAGAAAAAACCTAACATTATTTCTACCTAGCTCATATGCCATCACTCTATTCCTAGGCACATGTTTTCCCCATACATCAAAAGAAAAGGAACCCTTGCATGTACCGACCCCAATGAGAAATGAAATGCCTCATCATTAAGGGGTAACACAATTGCTACACATCGATCAAAGATATCTCTAACCCTTTGAGCTATGAGCAATAATACGAGCAAAAATCAAGAAAAAGTAAAAGGCACACAAGAGGGGTGGGAAAAAAAGGTCAAGTTGGTAGCTCAGGCATCCATGATTTATCCCTCATCACATCTATACACTCAGGATGTGGATCCCCACCATGTTGGTCCCTTTGAAAATGGCACTTGGCCATGAAGTCTTCTCCCCTCCATACTATCATTAGCATTCACTAACACCTATCAATTTAAGGGTGGAAAGAGGAAATGTTACTTCCCCTTAGGGAATGGAAACACCTAATAGGGTTGTCCATTGTTTCCCGAAGAGTGCCCAAGGTTAGGAGGAGGTCATGTTTTCCATTTAATTCTTCCAAGCCTATGATACATGACCATTAGAAGACACTGAATTTGATTCAAAGATAAGATGATTTCATCCTTGATCTCATTTCAATCTACAAGAACCCTTCCAAAGAGGAAATTTAGGTGCTAGTAGATGTCTACTATGCACATATACTAATTATATTTACTCCTTATATGAGCAACATGTTGGGATGGGGACCCCGAGGTCTAAACTTTGCGTAAGTTTTGAGTCAAATTTTGTAATATTGTAAAGTCTCTGCAATTTGAGGAGTGGAGTGTGCAGAACATTAAGAACCAAAGGGGCTTTTATGAAGGCCAAAGCCCCTTATTTTGTAAAGGGATGGGCTATTTTGATTATATAATGGAATCCACCCATGGTTCATGGACCATGGTAATGTAATGTAAAAGATATAAAGGGAAGTCATCTAAGAATTATTAAAAGGAAATTGATGAATGAGGTCTTGAGACTATTTTGTTTGTAATTTTGTATTCTAGCAAAGGGGAAGGCTCCTACAGTTGAGTGCGCAAAGACCTTGGTATGTCTACAATTGAGTGCATGGACCCCTGCAACTGTCTACGTAGGGTCAAAAGAAGTGTATGTACTAAAGATATGGAGTAATTAAGCAAGTTTGAAGTGAATCTGTACATTCTTTGTATATTTATATGTTTCTGCATTTTATGCTCGATTATGATTCGACTCTATGATATTGTCTTAATTGCGTTGCGAAGGTTCAAATATACTTTTATATGTTAACTTATGCATGTTAGAACACTTAGGTGAAGTTCATAGATCTAATTAAGTAGGAAATGATTTAAGTTTGTTATTCTGAAGATAAGGGTTTGTGAAGGTTAAATTGGGCCCTAGATTAAGGAAACACTTCATTGCTACATTACATAACCTTCTGGATGCAAAAACCTTGTTCTAGAATCCTCCAATACTGCCTCAGGTGAGACTATAGTCTGTGCTAAGTGGACTGTTGCTGAAAGGGACGGTAGTGGAGTGTTTTGTTGGTTAGCACAACTAACTCTAAACCTGGGTCCAAATCCCCTCAAGCCAACAAATGGTTCCATTGTCGGGATGAGGATCTATCTGAGGGATGTGTGATGTGGCATCCATAGATACCAAATAAGAAAGAACTTGAGAAGTGGATAAATTAGAAGTTGCATGAGTTTGTAGCTTAGGAAAATCGGAATCTGCGTTGGTAAAAAGAGAGGTGGTTACACAGATATCTCTACGCAAAAGAGGACAAAGTTTTATTTTCATTGTCCCTTGCGAATTATGCAAGTGGTTGACTAATTTAGGATACATCGAACCTACTTGGAAACATGAGGATCATATTGTGTGGACTCTTGAATTGATCAAGCATCTTGAAGAGTCTGATTATAAGGTTGCAAGGGATGTTGACTATTGGATCAATAGTATTTTGGGCAGTTTCATCACTAAATTTGTAATTGAAACATTTGTATCTTATAGCAAAGTTGAATACCAATTCTTTAAGGGTCTTAGGGGTAAGTACTTGAGATCGTTAAAAACTTGGATTAAAATGTTGTTGTGCGAAAAGGTTGTTATGCCTTTGAATTGATGTTTAAAAGAGGTTAGACTAGATCTACGCAAAGTAGAAAAAGATTAAGATCCGATTGGGATAAATAAACTGAGGGCACATACAATCCATTATTGGGAGAATTAGACATCCAAGGATAAAGGACCCACCCTAACACACCTAGAGGTGTATCGTAGACAGAAGGTCAGGGCACTTCTTGGATTCTGCATCCATCCACCCCATCTCCACCTTCATCACCACCTCATACACCTATGCCTCCACCTCTACCTCCACCTCCACCTTCATTCCTCAGTATGGTGATGTTTCTAGGAAAACTAGTATTCCTAAAGAATGCTAGCCTTCTAGGTTTGGCAGCTACCTAGAAACAACAATTTAAAGCAATTCAATGATTTCTTCTATGTGTATTAGATAAGAGAAAGATAATGGAACCAACCTGGAACTTTCACTTAATCCCTTGCTTGATCTCTCTCTCCTTTGGCAGATCCTTCAAATCCTCCCCTTACTTAACATGATTGGAGAGTACCTGCACAAGTACAACAACAAAAAACTATCAAAGCATCGTGATTTATTATAACATAAACATTACAGAATCAAATATATAATGAACAAATGATAGCATTCACAATTGCACAATAATATGGGAGAAAACTTGAAGAGCTTTATTAATAGAAAGGAAAATTACATCCCAGTTGTTTGATCCAGCACCATCCTCCCAGCTTCAATCCTTCTTCACCTCATGAAATAGCAATATCACACCATCAAGAATACAATGCTCTCTCCTCAATGACAAACTATCACCACTTCCTTGCAATTCACAATATTCCAGCCTCCTGATCTCTTGGATGGGAGATCAATTTATAGATTTTTGCAAGGGTGTGAGACATCCATGGGGTTTGATTAGTGTCATTCCACTTGATACAATTGGTCCCACAAGAGAAGGGATTGGAGATGGTTTCCTAGTTCCCTTGTTCATCCTTGGGCGAATTCAGAGAGGCAAGTGGCACAGGAGAAGTTTCTAGAAGATTCCATGAGCAACCAACTAACAAACTGTCCCAGAAATTTGTCCATCCTCACCCATCACACCCTATAGAGGGCCTAAATAGTATGCATCACACACTGGCAGTGTACCACTCAATATGCATCGCACTTTGCCAGTGGAGCAATTAGTATGGTTCAATTTAGGCAATTTCTGGATGGTTTCTCAGATGGAACTTTTGGGGAATGATGTATTCAGATGACTATGTTCCTTATGAAACAACTCTTTTAGGGGTTTATGACCCCTAATACATTGACATATAAGTTTGGGGTTGATGTGCCCAAATATGTCTATAATAGTTTCCCCCTAAAGCATGAGATCGTAAATATTCATGTCAGGTGAAATGCTTTATCACAAGGATTTGAAGTTTCAAACTGGAAGGTGACCTGCATAAGTTACAATACAATACATCATCATAATATGATTTTCATGATCTAGCTAAGGGAGGCATTCCCATGCTCAGCTTTATAAGTTTCATTTCATGTACATAGATTAGATGGTCATCTGCAGATACAGACTCGTGATTCTATAGATATAGAGTCACAATCCATGATTAGGATGGCCATTTGTGTAGAGCCTTTGTACATTTGATGTCTTTATATCCCTAAATATATCACAGCCTGGATGGATGAAACTAGATCTGAGATATTCAAACTCGTTCAATCTTCGCTCGATGTACAAGTCAAACCATGTGAAGAGATGTTCTAAAGTCGAACATGGAAAGACATCATCTGATTACCAGCCAATGATGTGAGTTGTTAACAAACGCGAGAGGAATCACAATAATGATAATTATCCTCAAGGTACTATAGTACAACTCACATGGTGTGAATACATGACCCGATGTTGAACACAACGCAAAATCTTTTGGTCGAAGGCCATTGATGTCAACTTGTCGCCGGAAGTGAGAAACTTGCCATTGATGTATGCAAGCTTCAAAGCACTGAAAGGGTTATTTCTAAGTCAACTTCTTGGATGAGGATTTGATGTTGACACGAAGCAACTCATCGTAGGAGGGCCTTGATGTATCCCACATCTATGACACAAAACGAAGCAAATGATTTCTAGAGGTGAAAACGAACTGACGACACAAGGTTTAGGAATGGTGATCATGAAAAAAATGAAGGTTGGAGGTATTGCATAGTATGAGACATTAACTGGATGGTGATTTCTCAACTAAATGACTTCTCTTGAACATGTCGGCGACATTGAGATGAATTGGTAGCGTTAACCCCAAAAGATGGATGGTATGAAAGACCAATGGTATGATGACCGGTGAATGGAATAACCCAACCCAACTCAATCATGGAGATGAAGTGAAAGTGTCATGTTCAAGAGCGACTTGCTACCATAAATTATTCAAGTTTTTTCCCTTTTTCCCTAGTCATCGCTGACTAGTACCTCTTTATTTTTTGTCAAGCTTGAGGAGGATAACATATGCTTGTTCTATAATTTTCCCTTCGGGCAAACCTGTCGCTATTTAATATTTTAACGAGTCTAGTGACAATGAAACTCGGTCTCATCTAGATGGACAAGTGTTTTGCTATTGTTTTAACGAGTTTAACGACAAGGATAACTCGGTCCTTTCCATGTTTAGAGAGTTTGAAAAGGAACGAAAATAAAACTCCATATGTTCTTTTTCGTAAATTAATCCCTCAGGTCCGAAAAAGGATAAAATAATACAGGAGGGATGACATTTAAAATACTTTAATGAGCTGGAAAGGACAAGCCCTCAACAATATTTTCATGTTTAATGAGTTTGAAAAGGGTTTAAAGAGGACTCTATCGTTTTCTTTTCATTTTTGAATCAAATCTTGAAAAGAAGACAAAAAGTTTGCTTGGTGGTCAAATATGTACAATTCACTGTTTAGCACATCATATTCTTTCATCAGTTGTTCAACCTGCTCAAAACTCCATCAAATTGATTAGAAATACATATATATGGACAAAAAATGAACTAAAACTAACATTTCACTTTGAAGTACATGAAAAGTAAACATAAAAAGTAGTTTTAACATTTTATTTTCATCATTTCATTTCAAATTTGGTATTTGGAGCTCTAAAGTGGTTTTCCCCCTCAAATTTCACTAGTCAATTCGGGAGATCCTGTGGACCATTCTCCGTGTCGTTAGGACCAGGAAGGAGCTATCCTTAAGCTCTTTATTTTCATTTCCTCTTTTCTCAATTTTGGGCAAGTTTTTTCACTTTTCTAGTCCCCTGGGGTCTAAAGATTTCGTTCCCTAATCAAGGCACCTAGATTGTATCAAAAGGTGCAATGCATACTGAGCTGCCAATAGGCTAGTCAGTATGCATCTCACCTTGCTCAAAGGTAGGGTGCGACGGGTGCAGAAAGGCAACTTGATAAAGTGTTTTTCATCAAATTTTTACTTGTTTTTGCTCAAAATCAGATCCTAACTCATCTATTGTTTGCATTTCATATATTTGTTGGATCAAGATGGTTATCACATGGCATGAATGAGAACATGAAGAGGAGGATATGATTGCTTTACATGACCAGGGCACAATGGATGCATTAAGAAACTGTGGTTTACTGAAGTTTTTCTGCATATCCAGCATGAGATAATAGATCAGTTTGTTGCAGCATCTTCTCAATGGTTGGGATCTTATTGACAACGTATTCTAGATCAGAGGTAAATCTATTCCTTTCACAGTCAAGGATATTTATTTTTTGACGGGTTTGTCAAGGCCTGGTGCCCCTCTTTCACTATTAGGATTTGCTCGTGGGGATGAATCTGTGAAAGATTACATTCGTCAGTTCTATAAGGGTGGATCTCAACCCAGTGGAGATGGTAAGATTAATATCAGCGATGTTACTGATTGACCTTTGAGGACCATTCTATTTACCTTTGCTAAATTGGCTGGCAGCGCAGCCTTGCATTTAGCAAACAAATCCTTCATGTAGTATGCCTTAGAATGCCTGGAGCCGAAGGTGTTCAATTAGTGTGAGGCGATACTTCCTGTCATAAAAGAACAATTGTCCAAAGTAAAGAATGGAAGAACCAAGGACTTTGGTTATGGATCCATATTGACTGCTTTTGCTTTGAAAAGAATTCCATTAATGCAACCTCAAAACATTTCATTGGGATTGCCTGCGTCGAGGGAACCACAGATGCAGAGATGGGTGGACGTTATGGCTAGACATGCTGGCCAGTCAAAGATCTCCTTCTCAAATGCCTTTTTTGAGTGGTTTAATTTCCAGGATATGGTGTTTTCCGAGTATCCATATATCGGGATGGATTTCCGAGGCGATCTAGATTTAGCTTTACCAATTGGTGAGCAGTGGAGTGCTATACGTAAAATGATTTGACCACATATTTTTTTTTCAGTTTTATATTTTTTTTGTGTTTTTGATGTTACCAAGACTAAAGAAACTCATATGTGTGTGCCGATATTGGCCCAGTGCGACAATTGGCACGCCCACTGGAAGCAGATGACGCTCTAGCAAGTGAGGCTGTAGGGAGGGCCATCCTTCGGGATCTGGATATATCAGAGACCCTGGCAGTGCTGCAGGATCAGATCGAGGGCCTCACTCTCGACATTCAGGATGTTAGGACCGATGAGTTACCTTTGAGGTTATAGCGCCATACTACTCATGTACCAAGTCCTTGGACTAGGCTCCTGCGCATGATAGCATAGGCGGTGACATGTTATCACCAGCATCAGTAGTCTAGGATGTTTTTTGCATTTACTTTAAGTTTCTGGGTTAGATGACCAATTTTGTCTTGGACACAAAACATTTTATGAAAACTATTAACAACTATCTATTTTAACTTTCGAAGTTTTATTTTGGCTAAGTGATGAAATCCTATGCAAATATTGATGTGAAATTATTTCTTTACATATGCTGTAAATGTCTATTTAACAAATAATTTGCTAATGAATCAGTCAATGTGTTTAAGTGTCTGGAAATATGTTGATATTGAATGAAATCAAAATGTTTTTCCAAAATCCTAACTCTTAGGAACATGCGATGAATAGCTGGGTTCTGAATTGAATAAAAGCCAACAAGTTGTAGAATGACAAGTTGTGGATCTAGCCTAACAATGAGTCAACATATGCCATGTGAAATGGCATCAGAGAGAAGTTCAATCAACGCGCTATACTCAAAAATGTTTTTCATCGATCGACCAATACATATCCCCCCGAAACTCACTAAGTCGCCACTTGGAGCGAAGATGGCCCAGGCCGTAGAAGATAGGTTCTGTGTACTACAACTAGCTCCATCAGCATACCCAACAAATGGTTCCAAAAATTTTGACATCTGCAACAAATGCGATGTGGATCACCTAACCAAATTGAAACTCTAAAAGAAAACACTTAAAAATAATAAAAGCATATGTACAATGAGTTTACTACACTTAATCAAGCATAGTAACATTTAAGATACAACCCATTTTAGGGCTGCGACAGTGGAATCCCATCATAATCGACTAGCTCATAGGCTCCTTTTGTCAATACACATTTAACAATGTAAGCGCCCATCCATAATGGTTCAAACTTCCTTGCTCATAATTTGTCAGAGTTCTGATCGTAAAGCAAGACCAAGTCACCTTCTGAGAAGACATGAGGCTTAACATTTGTCATATTATTCCTTGATGTGTTTCTTATGTGCTTCGTTAGCCAATGCGGCATCACAACGGGTTTCGTCGAGATGGAATAATTCCAAGAAACGAGCTTCTTCTTTTGAAGTTTCAAGAAGCAGGTCGATTTCAAGCTTGAAGGATGAGATTTCACACTAAATTGGTAAGACTGCTTCTAGACAATACACCAACTAAAAGGGCATAAATCCGATCGCATTTCTCACCAAAGTCCTATATGCCCACAGAGCTGAGTACAAGATTAAATTCCAATTCTTCTTATGGACTCCAATCATTCTTTGCAGCATGCGCTTAAGGACTTTCTTGATTGCATCAACTTGTCTGTTAGCCTACGGATAAATGGAGTAGAATTATCATGGGATAGTCCTAATTTGGTCGTTAATTCAATCATCATGTGATTGCGAAAATGCAACCCATGATCTACGACTATGGCCTGTGGCACACCGAGTCTAGAAACTACATGATTGAAAAAAAGAGTGCAGTCGTTTCATCACTGTTGTTCAATGTAGGCATCACCTTGACCCATTTTGTAAAGTAATCGACAATGACTATAATATACCCATGCCCCCCAGTCAAGGTGTGGTTACATGTCATGAAATAAATTCCCCATTTAGCGAATGGGCCAACAGCAACAACTGGATGCAGTGGTGCATGTGGTAATCTGGTTTTGCAATCGAAAATCTGATAGGCATGGCAACTTCTGACTGCAAGTATGCAATCTTTGAATATGGTGGGCCAGAAGTGACCAGCTCGTAAGATCTTTTGTGCAGTAGCATAACTAGATAGATGCCCCCCACAAGCACCTAAATGATAATCATTCAAAACTTTTTTGGCCTCCTCATGCACGAGGCACCTTCGTAAAACTATATCAACACCATGACGATAAAGTGTATCACCGACGATCAGATAATATTTGGCTTGGTATCGAGTACGTCACTATTCAAAGCAACAGGTGTTAGGCCTAAAAGTTTGGGTTTGGAGATAGATCAATATATCCCCGTACCACAGATCACTTGACGATATCAGAAACAGAGTCTCATCCACGATTGATGCTTTTGATGTTAAATCATTGGAGGATGAGGGAAGGTTGCAAAGTAACTCTGCAAATACGAGACACTTCTTTAATTTGGATTTGATGAATTACAAATCAAACTCCTACAAGATGACTATCCATTTGGAATATTTGCCCCCCAGCAATTGACATGACAAGATGTATGTCATAGGGTTGCAATCTGACACAACGGTAGTTTTGCGAAGAAGTATATAATGTCGGAATCTCTATACTGCTTGAAAGACTGCTAAAGCCAACTTTTCAACATAAGAGTACTTACTTTCTATATCATTAAGATTATGACTTAAATAATATATAGGATGTTCAATTCCATCATTTTCTTGCACTAAAACCATACCGATGGTTGTATATGCAGCGACGAGATACAGGTAAAAATATTTTTGATAGTTAGGGGCATACATTAATAATGCTTTTATCAGGGAATCTTTGAGAGCATTAAAGAAATATTGCACAACCTAATCCCAATGGAAGGGTGCTTCTTTCTTCAAAATATGTGTATAACCTTTAGCGAGCTCAGCATAATTTGGAATGAACCTCCTTAGAAAGTTAGCTTTCCCTTGAGTCTCTGAATCTGAAGCAAATTTGAAGGTGGAGGCATGTCAAGAATTGCTTGAACCTTTAATGGATCGAGTCGAATTCCATCCTTTGAAACTACAAAACTAAGTAGTCGACCAGAACCAACACAAAACACACATTTGTGCAAATTGAGTCGTATCTTTTAGTGTCGGAAACGTAAAATATGGCTCTCAAATTTTGCGAATGATCAGTCTATTTTCGTGAATGAGCAGGTCGATCATTGAGATATGGTTGAATGATGTGTTTGATGTCATGGAAAGCATAATTCATTTCTCTTTGAAATGTTACCCCTAAGTTCTTCAAACCGAAAGGTAATTTACGATATGCGATTGTGCCCCAGTTTTTCACTAGCCCTGTGGGCGGATATTGATTTGATTATAGCCCGAAAATCCATCCATGAATGAAAAGATTTGGCATCTGGCACATTCATCAATAATCTGGTTGATAAAGGGTGTAGGATAGCTGTCCTTTGGACATGCTTGATTTACATCCCTATAATTGACGCACACTCTAATCGTTCCTTGTTTTTTCATTACAGGAACAATATTCGATACCCAATCAGTGAGAGGTACAGGGTAAATGAAGCCAACACGCAAAAGTTTTTCAACCTCTGCTTTAATGATAGCAGCTTTCTTTGGATGAATAGGTCGATGCCATTGTCGTACTAGTTTGACATTAGGATATATCTTGATCTCATGTTCAACAATTCTAGAGTCAATGCCTGGCATTTCTTCATATGACCATGCAAATACATCTCTGAATTTGCGAATAAGAGCACAATAGCTCTCTAGTTCTGATGGAGAACAAGATTTTCCGACGTGAATATTCTCTACAATATTAGGTTTGGTCGAAATATTAATAGTGATAGTTTCTTCAATGTTGGACAGATTCCACTCGGAATCTACTGTATTTACATAATTTAATAAAAATTCAAAAATTGAAGGGTGACTAAGGTCATTTGAATAATCTCCATTGTCATCTTGAGGGTGGGAATGATGATGATAATATTCCCACAGTGTCTCTCCTATCATCATTGATTGGATGATTCCTTCGTCTGTAGAATGTATACGAGACCAAGGATCAGAAGAGGTGCCATACTCTAAAGACCTATGTACCCAAACATTCATTGAGTGCGAATTCAGGTTTGCCGCACAAGCCCAAAAGATTGATTGCTACAAATATTCGATGGGGCTTGGCAGCAATGCCTCACAGTGATCATAACTTTCAAAATAGTCGGGACTCTTCTTAAACTCAAATGATGTAGAAGAGATCATGTGGTAGGTTCCCACTGTGGCCACTTCCGCGAAACCAGATGGAGACGAGAGGGAAAAAGTACCCATCAAGGAAGGATATTTTAGGAGACCTAATCCAACATTTTGAAGTGATTCTAAAACTCCATGGATCAATGGAATGCTTCCAGTAGCTTGTGAACTATTAGCAAAAAAGGATAGTTGGTCTACGACTATGATTCCATCTTTGAAGGGAAATGCAATCTTTCGAAAATATGTAGACACAACGGCAGCCATAGCATAAAGCCAGGGCCTTCCCAATAAAATATTGTAATCAAGGAGTCCATCAACAACCTCAACTTCAATATCTACTATTTTCCCCCCCCAATTCAATTTGCAAGATACTTAAAATACCGTATGGAGTGTATGTTCTTCCATCGAACACTTTTAGTGTTGTTGGTGATCGTGACAAGGGTGGTGAACCAAGAGTTTTCAAGCAACTCATTGACATAATATAGGTAGATTCCCCCTCATCAATGATGGTTTGATGAACATTTTTATTGAGGGCTTTTACCTGCATAAGGAAAGCGAGTTCGGCTGGTAATTGTGGTGTATATCTAGTATGATTAAAGACCACCAGATTGGAATTCGTTGGATCTATCCCACCTATTGCTGATAACAAAGCCTACTTTTGGGAGGGACAATTTTGCAATACCTCAAGTGTCGACATGGTAGATGGTGATTGAGCTAGATCCTCCACTATATTATAATCCTGAGCAACTCAAGCACGAGGATTAAATGTCGATTTATGTACGACTCCCTTTGGCGGTTTAATAGTTAATTCAGGAATAATGGGTGGAACAACTTCTGGCGAAGTCATTGTCAAAGCACTAGGTTGATCAGTAGCTTGGTTATTTGATGACGATTACTCCTTTTTTATACCAAAACATCATTTTTCTTGTTTTTGATGGATAGCATGAGCACTTTAGATGTGGAAGCATTATCGGTAGCAACCATATGAGTTTCTGGGTTTGGAAACGGATCAGTCAACACTGCTGAGGTATTCGAAACCATCAAAAGTTTCAAAAATTTAGATCAATGTGGACAATCTCTAGTAAAATGCTTCTCATTACATATCAAACATGGATAACGAGGAGGTTTCCTTAACGCAGTAGGGTTTTGAGATGATTTTTCAGGACTGGAAGTTTCCTATTTCTTCTTATTATTTTTCCCATTCTTCTTGCCTCCTGGTTGCTTTGGATTTTTGCCTTTGTCAGATGACACAACATTAATCTCCGAGGCAAGAGAATTTTCATTTGCATTTTGACTAGAAACAACAAGAGCTTGACCAGATGGACCTCTTGTGATTTGTGTGCTTGAGGAACCAATCACATCGTCACCAGCATGAGAGTCACTACTTGATTTAGGAGGAGGTGGAACAGAAAATATGGTTTAGGAGTGTCAGGAATTTTGTCATAGAATGTGCCAAATTGTGTATAGATCAAATCTAAATATTAGGCAGGAGCAATGACTTCCTCTTCTGTGACAACTCCTCCTTTTGCCATGTCCTCAGTGATAGATGGCAATAAGGACTTAATAAAACACTCAGCTAAAAGCTGATTTGGAATGTACGTCTTTACCATTTGATGACAACGTCGTCGCTCATGAATATGATCAGATATGTGAGTGGACATGGTCTATTTAAAATTTGTAGGAAGTTCTGTTCCAGTTTCGTACCAGATGGGTAACTGAAAGTGTGTTAGAAAGGTAGTGGCAAGGATGGAGAATTTATTAAATGGAGCTCTAAGCAATAAAATATACCATTTCACTGCTAGACCAGTAAGCGTTCTCTGGAAAAAGGCGAAGACTAATCGAATCATCATTTAGAGTGTTGGATGAACAACATAAATGAAAAGTCATTACGTGATTTGATGGGTCTTCACTTGGATTTCCATTGAACTTAGGAATATCAGAGGGAAGTTTATGAGGAATCGACGACCACCAAGGGGCATACGCAATTGGATCATTTGTGAGCTGGTTCAAATTTGATAGTTCTAGAGTTGCTACAAAAGGCAACTACTAATTCAGGTTGGGTGGAGCATACCCAGGATAAGATGGAATTTCCTGAGCAGTAGGTCTTTGCAAACCATCATAAGGCATCTATTGCTGGTATTGTTGGACATAACCAATATAGGGTGGTTGTTGATAACTAGTTTGGAAAGGCGGTTGTCCATAACTTACAAAGCCTTGTTGCCTAGGTCCTCGGTAGGCTTGATATTGACCAAATCCAGTCTGAGCTTGTGAACCAAGCCCAAACTGAGGTTGGGTTTGTTGGAATTGCGGTTGTTGATATTACACAAAACATGGTTGTTGGACCATTTACTGTTGCCCAATACCAAAAGATTGACCAAGTTGTGGATTAACAATACCTATTTGTGCCTGAGTAATTCCAGATAAAGGAGCACTAACCTAAGGTTGTGGTTGAGCCATAGAGACAAGTGTGTTGGGTTGTGTTATAATCTTTCCACATAGTTAACAGGGGGTTTGAGGGGTACCCGTAACCCCACTTTATGGGGTCTGGGGGAAGCGCCTCAGAAAATTTTGGTTTTGGACCCTATGTTAGGTTGGGCGGACCCACCTATGGTTTTGTGCATGATATTCGCACATGTTTTTTGGACGCGATGGTTTTCAGTCCATGGTATTGGATGCGATGGGTTTTTGGTCCATGGTATTGGACGTGATGATTTTTTGGTCCATGGTATTGGATGCTTCGGCATGTATATATATGTATTGTAACATTGAAAGGAATATAATGAAAAATCAAGTCGGTAGTCCCGGTTTTGGGATCCAGGGGAAAATCTCTGTGCATATGTGTTTTTATGTGTTATGCTCTCGCATTGTTTATTTTTCTGTGATTTAGAATTCGTATGCAGGTAATTTATGTACGAGGTTAAAACCTACATTTGGTATCATAGCTGTTTTGGCT
>APFE030374245.1:39151-89460 GCA_000404065.3 Pinus taeda
TTGATGAAATGGCATCTTTGCAAAAAAATGAGGCTTGGGATCTGGTGGAGTTGCCGGCTGGAAGGAAACCCATTGGTAGCAAATGGGTGTTCAAGAAGAAGACAAATGTAGAAGGGAAGTTGGAGAAATACAAAGCTCGGTTGGTAGCAAAAGGTTACTCCCAGGTGCCGGGAATTGATTTTGGTGATATTTTTTCTCCTGTTGCCAAGGTAACTTCTATTAGATTACTTTTATCTGTTGCTGCTACTTTTGATTTTGAGGTAGAACAGATGGATGTGAAGACAACATTTCTTCACGGGGATTTGGAAGAGGAAATCTACATGAAGCAACCTGAAGGCTTTGCGGTGAAGGTAAGAAAGAACTAGTATGCAAGTTAAAGAAGTCTTTGTATGGGTTAAAACAGTCACCAAGGATGTGGTATCAGAAATTTGATACATTTATACGGGGACTTGGCTTCACCAGAAGCAAAGCAGATCATTGTGTGTATTTTAAATAATTGGTGACCGTGTTATTTATCTGGTCTTGTATGTGGATGATATGTTGTTGGTTGGAAATGACAAAGAAATTATCCAGGATTTGAAGACCCAATTGTCCTCCAAATTCGACATCAAAGATCTCGGTGCTGCAAACTATATTTTGGGCATGAAATTAAAAGAGATCGGGCAAAGAGGAAGCTCTGGTTAAACCAGAGGAAGTATGTCGAGACAATATTGCAGAGGTTTAATATGCAGGATAGTAAACCGGTGAGGTTCCTTTTCCTGTAGGTGTGAGGTTATCTGCTGAACAGTGTCCCAAGACACAAGAAGAGGAAGAGGACATGTCCCGTGTCCATATGCAAGTGCAGTCGGTAGCTTGATGTATGCCATGGTCTGTACTAGACCAGACATTGCACATGCAGTGGGAGTATTGAGCAGGTTTATGTCAAAACCAGGGAAGGAGCACTGGACAGCAGTGAAGCGGGTTTTCAGGTATTTGCGTGGCACTAGTGATTATGGTTTGTGCTACCAAGGAAGACCAGGATTGGACAAAGTTTTGGATATCCGTGGCTTTGTTGATGCAGACTGGGCTGGAGATCTGGATCAGAGAAGATCTACAAGTGGGTATGTGTTTAACCTATTTGGAGGTGCAGTCAGTTGGATGAGTAAGAAACAATCTGTAGTGGCACTATCAACTACAGAGGCAGAATACATGGCAGCCACTCAAGCAAGCAAGGAAGCAGTTTGGTTGCAGAGATTGTGTTCAAGTATGGGGTTAGTACAGGGAGCTATAAGGATAGACTGTGAAAACCAAAGTGCAATTTTCTTGGCAAAGAACCCTGCTTATCATTCAAAGACAAAGCACATTGATGTTCAGTATCACTTTGTGAGGGATATGATAGAAGACAAAAAGGTGTTGCTGGTAAAGGTGGACACTTTGAAGAATACTGCAGATGCATTGACAAAATCTGTGAGCTCTGAGAAGTTCTCTTGGTGTAGAGAAACAATGGGTGTTTCAGGGCTGGAAAAATGACTAAGCTCTCCTGTGGCCCCCTGTGGAAAGAAAACAACAAGTGGGAGATTGTTGGGTTGCATTATATTCTTTCCACATAGTTAATAGGGGGTTTGAGGGGTACCCATAACCCCACTTTATGGGGTCTGGGGCAGCGCCCCAGAAACTTTTGGTTTTGGACCCTACGTTAGGCTGGGCGGTCCCACCTATGGTTTTGTGCATGATTTTCACACATGTTTTTTGGACGCGATGGTTTTCTGTCCATGGTATTGGATGCGATGGTTTTTTGGTCCATGGTATTGGACATGATGGTTTTTCGGTCCATGGTATTGGATGCTTCGGCATGTATATATATATGTATTGTAACATTGAAAGGAATATAATAAAAAATCAAGCCGGTAGTCCCGGTTTTGGGATCCACGGGAAAATCTCTGTGCATATGTGTTTTTATGTGTTATGCTCTCGAATTGTTTATTTTTCTGTGATTTAGAATTCATATGCAGGTAATTTCTGTACGAGGTTAAAACCTACAAAGTGGTTGTTGTATCACAACCTGAGAGACTTGAGTCTTTTGCCTCGAAATTTGAGGTTGCAAGGAAGAAGGATCAGGTTGAGGTTGGGACACAACAGGTTGTGCTTGTCTTTGCAACACAGTCATAACAGCAAGTGTAATGGGAATATTCCACACAGGTTTGATCAGTTGCATATGATATACAACCCTTGGTTGTTCTAGCAGTATTGGTGTCCAACCACTAGATGTAATTCCAGTTTGACCTGAATATTGTTGGAAATTCTCATATGGTAGTCCCCCAGAAAAGGGAGGAAACAGTGAATAGGCATATTGCTCTCCATATGGCGGCAGTACAGTGTTTAAAGGATATATTGGTCTTTGATGATAGGATTGCCATATTGATACTGATATGCATAATCAAATGGAAGTATTGGTATCCAACCACTAGATGTAATTCCAGTTTGACCTGAATATTGTTGGAAACTCTCATATGATAGTCCCCCAAAAAAGGGAGGAAACGGTGAATAGGCATACTGCTCTCCATATGGTGGCAGTCCAGTGTTTAAAGGATATATTGGTCTTTGATGATAAGATTTCCCATTTTGATACTGATATGCAGGATCAAATGGTTGAGTTTCAACATAAGAAAAACCATATGGGAGTCCAGATGAATAAATGGAAGAAAACCATGGCAATGAAGCAGCCCCTGAGTGGACTCCAGCTAATGATTGATAACCAGCTGGAATAGATGGTGTACCGTATAAATATGACTCAGGTGTACCAGAAAACATTGTAGGAATAGCAGCAGGAGATTCCGCCATAGCTGCATCAGATGACACATTCCTAGATGTTGATGGTTGCTCAGACATGGTTAGCCTATCCAAAAGTTCTCCAGGAAATTCTATAGGAACTTGCGATGAAGTAGGATTAAAAGAACCAAACTCAGGAGTAGAAGGATACAAATGAATCCCAGTTGCAAAATGAAACGGGGTACTAGATGGGGGATCCTCTAATATCTCCTCTATAGCAATCAGACCAGGTGGAAGAGGTAGACCGTGAAGTCTGTAAAATATTTCTGGAGCCGAAGAAGGTATAGCTTCTGCAGTGACAGATACTGGAGGGGTGACGCCTTCTGAATACTATCTACCGTTACACTAGGATTAGTTCTAATGTCCTCTTGTAACTGGGGAACTTCCTCTTTGAAGGCAGATGTACCAGAAATACTAGAAGTAACTAGAGTCTCTGACGATGTTGAAACAAAAGTTTCAAATAAACTAGATGAACTGGACTCAGTTAAATGAGACCGCTTTGTCCGGATTGGAGTTGCTTCCGAAGGCAAAGGTGGTTGACTTGCTAATCTCCGTGAACGACGGGGTTTTGATTGACTTTCTTCCACGATTGCAGATTACTTGATCAACTCAAAATTAAGGGGAAAATGATGTTATTCTGAATTCAATTAATTTTAATGGTGCTTGGACACAACATTTCTTTTTTAGTTTTTAAGAGTCGAGAAAAAGCTAAAGATGACTCTAGTCTCCTTCGATTTTTAATGAGCCTAAAAGGAAAAGTTCTTAGATGGACCTTTTCTTTTAGAGAGTCGGAAAGGAACGAAAGTGACTACTCTGGAGAATCTAGACAAAGGGATTACCAAACCAATCAAAAAACTCCAATATACACCTTGGTGATAAATTAAAGATAAATTACCAAGGATTTATGTATGGTAGTCAATCTTCCCTAATGCTGTGTTCAATGCATTGCGATCAATAAGGCGATAGACCCGGTTTCCTATGGATAAAGGATTTAAGCCTAGCGTGGTCTCCCAATATATATGCGAAAATACGGGGAGCACAAGTCCATGCTAGAATTTGTCATATCAAGGAGGAGGAATCACCCAACCTTCAATGAAAATGATAGCCACTAGTTTTAACGATGCCGAAACACGTCACTAGCCTAGACCTCTAGATATGTTGCATTAAGTTCCAAAATGTTGCTAGGTTCATTGAAATTTATTTTAAATTTGATATTATTTAGATTTTTCCTTTCAATGGTTCACCGCGTAATGATGATATGAAATTCCTAAGATGCAATCTACAATGATAAACAATCTTTGTTTATTTGAGCAATGAAAATCCTAGCTACTAGGGAAGGAAGATAATAGTGCTTTTAAGCAAAGAGAAAAGAGCACACACTAACGCATTTCCCTAAATCATTTTTTCACAAATAAATCATAAAATGCTAAATGCAAATTCATGTATTTGTTTTCACTTTCCTTAATATGAAAGATGCAAAAAGGGATGCTAAATGCAGCAAAGATCTAAAATTATTGCACTCAAAATGACATTTTCAACAATTTTTCCTTCAAAAGGGAAAGGAAGACTCAAAACGACACTTTCAATTTTGAATAAAAATGCTTTCGACACTTTGAATGTAAACAAATCAAATCAAATATATGAAGAAAAGTTTAATCAATTATCAAGGGAAGGAAGAATTTATGACACTTCTCTTTTCGACACAAAACGATAATTACGACACTTTTTGTATCAAAGTGACAAATCGATCAAAACAACTTTTCAACAAAGGATTGTAAATGAGGAACAAATACACAAAAATATTCACTAATCCTAATGTAATTGGGGCTGATCTAAGTGATGCAAGTAAGCTTCAGTGAAGAGGTATTGTTCATATGCAGCAAAACAACCAAACAAAACTAAAAACAGGTCAAAAACCCTCAATTTCTAGATGGAAAAAGAGTTCAGTCAATCATCACACCTAGGCTTCACATAAATTGAGATGCATCACACTTTTTACACTTGGGAGGTGCTATGCATACTGAGTCACAATGGAAGACAATGCGATGGTCTAGGGAGCGCAACTGAAAAGGTTCTTGGCTCAAATGTGGAGTTGTTTTCAATGAATTAAGCTGGGTTTTGATGAACAATGATGAGCAAAGTATGATGGAACGTCTTGAGAGGTTACTGAGCTACCAAAAGGGCATCTAGATGTGCTTACAAATCAAATGTTTAATTCATAAACTAAACTAGAGATTGACTGAAGAAACATTAATCTACTATGCAATTGCAGAGCAAAAGCGTTCGAAGGCTACCTGGCTGACTTCAGACTCTGTCTATAGTTTATCAAATTGAACATAAAACAAACAATAACAACAAAAAAACATCCAGTATTCCCCAGTGGAGTCACCAATTTGTTTTTGGGAAAACTAGTATTCCTACAGAATGCTAGCCCTCTAGGTTTGGCAGCTACCCTAGAAACAACAGTTTAAAGCAATTCAATGATTTCTTCTATGTGTATCAGATAAGAGAAAGATAATGGAACCAACCTAGAACTTCCGCTTAATCCCTTGCTTGATCTCTCTCTCCTTTGGCAGATCTTGCAACTCCTCCCTGTACTTAACATGCTTGGAGAGTATCTGCACAAGTACAGCAACAAAGAACCATCAAAGCATCGTGATCTATTACAACATAAACATTACAGAATCAGATATATAATGAACAAATGATAGCATTCACAATTGCACAATCATATGGGAGAAAAATTGAAGAGCTTTATTAATAGAAAGGAAAATTACAACCCAGTTGTCTAATCCAATGCCACCCTCCCAGCTTCAATCCTTCTTCACCTCATGAAATAGCAATATCACACCAACAAGAATACAATGCTCTCTCCTCAATGACAAACTAATAACACTTCCTTGCAATTCACAATATTCCAACCTCCTGATCTCTTGGATGGGAGATCAATTTATAGATTTTTGCAAGGGTGTGAGTAATCCATGGGGTCTGATTAATGTCATTCCACTTGTTACAATTGGTTCCACAAGGGAAGCGATTGGAGATGGTTACCTAGTTCCCTTGTTCATCCTTGGGCAAATTCAAAGAGGCAAGTGGAACAGAAGAAGTTTCTAAAAGATTCCATGAGCAACCAACTAACAAAATGTTCCAAAAATTTGTCTATCCTCACCCATCACACCCTATAAAGGTCCTAAACAGTATGCATCACACCCTGACATTGTACCACTTAGTATGCATCGCACTTTGCCAGTGGAGCAATCAGTATGGTTCAATTTAGGCAATTTATGGATGGTTTCTCAGATGGAACTTTTGGGGAATGATGTATTTAGATGAATATATTCCTTTAGGGTATGAAACAACTCTTTTAGGGGTTGATGAGCTCTAATACATTGACATATAAGTTTGGGGTTGATTTGTCGAAATATGTCTATAACAGGCAAATACAGAGAAAATAACTATATTCAAGGGTCAGGGATTAGAGGATCACGACTAGTTTTGGTTTGTAGCTGAAGCTATGTGGAAGGTGCAATAGATCAATGATAATTACATGAAGAAAGCACAACTGGTTATAGCGCTCTAGCATAGAGCACTTGCATGGTATATCAAATATAGTACAACCAATCGAAATGCTACATTGGCTGAGACAAAGAATGTGTTGAATGTACAATTTAGAAAACCGAAATCAGAAGCTGAGTCTGTTACTGAAATAAAGGAAATCAAGCAGATAGCTAATGAGTCTGCATGGGATATGCATCAAAGGTTGAAGTTCTTACTAAGACAAGTTAATCTTCATATTTCAGATGAACAACATAAGGAAAGGTACATAGCTTCGCTATTGCCACATTTAAGACTACCTTTATCTCAACAGAAAATCAGATCTTAGGCTAAAGCATTAGAGATTCTGATGAAGCTAGAGGCTTCCCTGATCTAGGATACAAATATAGGAGTCCAACAGATCTAGTCACAGTTAGTAAGCCTGCATATGGAGTTGCAGGATCTAAAGAAGGGAAAGGAGGTTCAGTTGGGACTACACCCTGAAGTTTGGTGCACGAAGTGCAAGGCTGTAGGCCACTATAAGGATCATTTCCCTATGTACTGAGACTATATCACTGCGGGAGGTCCCAACCCACTAAAACTTGAGTCTCTTGCTAGATCAAGCTAGTTCAAGTGTCTGGTGTAGTATCTGCCAAGTATCATGAATGCATATGATAGACAATTGTTATTTGTTACAAAAGTTTGTGTAGTCACCAAATAAACTCTTCTATAAGCTTTGTAAATTGGTTGGTCGTGATGAAAGAGATTGTCAAAGCTATGACTTGATGATAAACAGAACCCCAATGTATAGGATGCAGGTTGAAACCCACGTGAAAAATGACCAAGGCTCACTTGCAGCTCGCTAAGGATTCCAAGTACAAGGAAGAGGATGAGGAGGAGACATCGGAAGAGGTCGGGGTTAGATCATATGCCACAACTGTGGATAACCAAGAAATTTTGTGCGTGAGTGTCAGAACCCAACTCATCCTTCTTGTCAATACTGTAAGGAATTTTATCATGTTATAGAAGAGTGTCATGTATTAATAGAAAATATGTAGGAAAAGAAGAACCAACAACCAATGTAGAACATTTAGATGATGCGATTAGAACCACGCGAAGACAATCCTAGGGTCAATATAGTAATGCGAAGTGGTATAGCCATTGGTCAAGACAATGTAGAAGGCAAATCAGATACATGGTTTCACAATGTTGGTGAGAAGAATGCTAGACTTAACTTACATAGAGAAAATGAGACGTTTATGGAGGCAATATTTTTTTTTATGTATTTAGGTGCTTCTACCTCTAAAACTCAGATACCAATAGTCCCACATAGAGATAAATCCAAAGAAAGTACTGTGACCAAGAACTTTGATCCCACAGTGCTGAAATCATTTCTATAGACATGCATGAAGATGTTGAGGGATCATAAGGTAGTTGAAGGACTCCAAGAAATGATAGATAATTGCCTTAACAAGGACAAACCTCTACCAAAACAACGCACAGTAAATAAGGTGAACCAAAACGAGAAGAGGAATAGTAAGGAAATGCGGTTGACAATGCAAATTTGTGATTTTGATATGGACCAGATAATTCTAGACTTGGGATTTGACGCTAACATACTGCCAAAACAGACTTGGGAATGTATGGAGAAACCTAAGTTGTAGTTGCTGCCAATCCAGCTACGCATGAAAATCAACAAAAGATAATTATGATGGGTTGCCTACATGGAGTGGCTGTAGATATTCAAGGAGCCAGCATGCTCACAGATTTTGAAGTTATTGAAATAATAGATGACAATAATCCATACCCAACATAACTTGGGATTGATTGGGCTTTTGACATGAATGGTATTATTAATTTGAAGAAGCGAAGCATGGTGTTTGAAAAGAATGGCCTTGGAGTGGTTGTTCAATTGGATCTAGCTAAAGGTGTGCGATACACAAAGTCAGCCCACGATGAATATGATGACGAAGACATTGATTACATATACAAGCTCACTGCATGAGATGAAGACTAGATTAATCCCACTGCAGATGGATTTATCAATTGGGAGAAGGATAATTCGTGCCAATCAAAATCAGATGAAGAATAAGAAAACTGGAAAAATCAGTTGCATGAGGTCTCCACACTATGATGCAATAGGATTACAAAGTATATGTGTTGTATATCAACTAAGGTACGTAAATTCCCTTATTATGATGGGCTAGATGATGTCAATGTAGAATTTCCCACTGTAGATCACCTGATAATGCAATATACTAAAGCAAAATACTAGATCTACCTATACAATCAAAATTTGTGGAATTTTAATCAATTTGAGCTAGATCAATTGAAACACATATAACAGAGAATGAGAAATCATATGAAACACAAAAGAATACTCTGGGGAAAGCCTAGACTAAAAACCCTACTATCTATATTATCATACAAGTGGAAATATCTCTACTTTACACAAAGCTTTAGCTCAAAAGCTATCCAGCTCTTAGTATAATCCATCAATTGTGCTCATAGATAGTCAAAGGCTTCTCACAAGCCTTCTCCTTTACCCTCTAAGCCTCCTATTTCCTTGCAAAGTTTCTCCTAGGTCCAATGTTGCCGCCTATGTGAATTCACCTCTCACACAACTCACCAAACTCAGAAGTAACTGCACAATCCTCCAGCTGATAGTACATTGTCCCATCCAACTGATAGTACATTGATAAAACACTATCCCATCCTCTGATCTCAACTAGGTCTCTGACTGAACTAACATGCGTGAGTTATGTATGAGAGAATATTCATTTATCTAAAGTGCAGTAGCTACATGCATGCATGCATTAACTAACTCAACTCACAATTAGTTCCACAAACTGTTGGAACTAATCTAATTGGACTTAACTCAGTTAACTGAGCTAACTAATTACAACTCAAAGTACAACTCATCCTGATCTCCTTAATCAAGGGATAACTTCCTCAGTCAAAGGGGGAAACATGTTTGCATGTCTTCATATAGACTTCATGTTTGATTTTCTACAACTAATTAACTCAAGATGAATTAATTAATTATTTTACAAATAGCTGCTAAGATCAAATTCGAATTTTAATTCTCAATTTTAGTTGAGGCACTAACTAAAATTGGAATCTATCCTGAAATGCTATTTATAGCAATGTTATTTTTAGCATTTCTATTTTATCATTTCTTGTTGCTATTTCCAACACTGGTACATGAGATGCTATTTATAGCAATTATAAATTTCTATTTTTAGCATTTCTTGTTGCTATTTTCAACACTCCCTCTCAACAAGAAAGGCATTCAACTCAAACCTGATCCTGAACCTTTTGAATGTTTTGCATGCAACACTTCTCCCTAGTGTTGTTTCTCCAGCAACTCTAGAAACAAAAAAAATCCAACATGAATCAGAATGATGCCTCTGTCATCGAAGTCTCTGACTATTATTGCCTCTATTGACTAAAAAACTCTAAACCTCTGTTCTCTTCAGTATTTGTCTGCTCTAGCCTCTGTCACTTTGATATCTGACTGCATCAATCACACTAATTCCTACTATTGCATCCATGTTGTTGCTGGTCCTATCTCCTAGCACTGCATCCGCACTGCACATCCTCTCATTATGTTGCATCGTGCTACCCATTGTTGCACTGCAACTCAGTTACTGAGAAGTAAGTAATTGATCTCCCAACTGATCTCCCTGTTGGGCTAAAAGCATCCTCTAATGTTGAAACTTCCTATGCCGCTCCATCTGCATCTGTATCTACCCACTCAGTCAGTCTTGCTACTCCTCATTAGGGATCCCATAGAAAGGTCTAATGAAAGAGGTTTGGTACCTCAATGATCCTACCCCTATTTCAGCCTTTCTGGGACTATCACTCCATATCGCCCCACCTCCCACCTAGAGGTATGGATGCATGTGATCCCTTTGCCCACTTGGCTCAAAATTTCCCCCTACTTGAGGTCTCTGCATGAGTGGACTCCTCCGCTTGGTCTCCTCGTGGCTTCTCTAGTTGTGGCTGCTCCAAAACCTCCTGAAGATGCTTCACCAATTGTGGCTACTCCACAATTGTCTGAGACTTCTTCTGGCGCTACATGTTGAGAGGTAATTTACTCTCCCTCTCAACCACTAAGTCTCTAACCTTTGCCTTGCCCCTCAAGGCTTTGCACGCATCTTGAACCTCAAGAGCATACTGTCGAGCCGTAAAAAGGGTATTTTTCACCTCTAATTACCTCACATTAACTTGTCAATACAAGAACGATTTGTTATCTCAAAGAGAGTACTCAGTTTGAGGTTTTCATTTGTTAGAGTAATGCTAGTAGTATAGTGCTCAGAATACAAGGGTAAACGAATGCTCAAAACAAGATCTACTTACAGCAACACACTTTAAGGCTTAAATCATGTATTCAGAAAACTAAGCAATTTATCAGTCAAGGGTACAGTAAAAATAACTCATCCCTCTATAAACTGATGTAACTAAAGATAATCAAGGAACAGATCATCAACCTGGGGGCTAGGCAACAAATGCCCACGACAATTTCAGATCGTTCTGCACACCAAAGCAATGATAACATAAATAACAGGAAATGGAACAGCAACTAGGAAATGGAACAACAACTAAGAAATGAAACAACAACTAAGAAATGGAACGACAACTAGGAAATGGAACAACAACTGGAAAATGTAATAGCAACCAGTTCTTATAAACAGTAACACCTTAATTTACAGAAACAAGTGCAGCAAGTGTATCATACAGAAATCAGATGGTAATCTTTACTCTAAGAATAAATTGGACAACACACGGAAATAGAATGGTGACTGATTAGCAATGAAATATAGAACATCACTTAGAGCCAAATGTAATGCATAATAAACTAAGATGAATAACACACACGACATGCCTTAGTATTGAGAAAAATAGTAATCTGATTTCGATACCACAAATATCAATCTTAGTTATAAAGAATAACGATTGTAATTCGTAATGGAACAACAATGTCAGTTGAACAACAATCGCAATTAAGTGTAAACCATAGATGAATACAGTAATACCAATTTATGAATGTTACAACACGGGTACTCTGTAATTGAATAGCAATAGCGTTCTATAAGGACTAGCAGCGTTATATCAATGATTAAAGGAACAACAATGCGTTACAAAGTCATAATGAACAATACGACATTCCTGTCACAGAGAATGATATTACTCAGTTGAATTATAAATAAAATATCATAGAACCGTGATGTAAAATAATAAAACACAGCAGATTACCAAACAATGTTGATAATGAAAACCACGCACGAACTAAAGATAATAATACAGGAGCAAGTGTTCCACCAGGGCCGGGCCTTTAGCCTCCAGGGACACACCGCTTGAGATTATTCCAGGAACAAAGATGGAATGACAACCAGGTTTATATTAAAGCATTAAAATAGAGTTACAGTGGATCACTTCTCAACAAGAGTCGATGATCAAAGTTTCAAATACAGAGGAAAGTTACATGGAAAACAACAGTAGATTTCCCCAAGCTAGCTGTGCTGCCCCCTTTTTATAACAGCTACAATGGAGATATCAATGATGCAAAAATAGTTAAGGTAGAGACCCCTTAGGATCAAAGGATCCTGAGGGATTTTCCAAACTATTAATTTCCCCATTATCCATTTGTTCTTTTGCGCTGAGTCGATATCTCCTTTTCCTTTCCTTGGCCGATACACTTTAATTTGGATCACCTTGTTTGCATGTGGTTCCCCGCCAGAGGGACAGAAGTTAACTTGGCCCTGTCTTTTTCTTTAGAATGGCAATCTTTCGTTTTTCCCTTTTTCTGCATAAGAAATAGCAATTAGTAGTAGTTTTTTGTTGTGTATAAATCCCATAGATTTTGTCATGATTTCTTATTATCTACCTAGTTCATGATGCAAAGAGGTTATGGGTTTTAAAGAAAAGATGACAAAATAATCAATAAAAACATACCTTATTCCATACTCCACACACCCCCATACTTACCCTTCTTCATGCCCTCATGAAAATATTGTAGTTGACATGTAAGGCAGTGAGAGAGTAGGCTGGAGATGGGATCTCATGTAGTGGTCTACAGCCATGATGCCTAACTAGATGTTCAAAAAGATGGCCTGTCTGACCCTCAGGCATCTCATACAGGGCTTGGTATCCAAGTGCAGGTTGCCAAATAATCGAACTTTGGAACCTATATCCTAACCAAGATGGCCCTGCCCTCAAGATAATTTTGCCATAGAGGTTCAAGCGATCAGTAGCTAATTTAAAGTTCTCATAATTAAATGGTTCCCTGAGTTGGATATTCGGATTAGAAATCTGATATAGAAATTTAGCAGCATCAATGGCGAGGTCTTTAATAGTAAAGAAGTACTCTATCCCTTGCCGATTAATTGTTGTATGAATGGGCCCTAATGCTTTAATCACACCTAGAATCCTCATGAGGTTCCTATGTTTCCTCCACAACTGTACTGCGTTTCTAGGCTCAGCTCTTACCCATAAGTCTAATCCGTTTTCTTGTCTTTGGAAGGCATTATAGGCTTTAAGCCATTTGATTTTATTAACTCCAAACGAAATAAATGCCTACAGTTGGATATCCCCAATGAAAGGGTTGGGGTTCTGCTCTGTCTCTTGATCTAGCACAAGGTTATGCAAATAGAATTCACACAACAATCTTTGAACCTTTACTCCATAGTTCTTACAACAATTTATAAAATCATCAATATTATTAATTTGTATATGGGCTCTTGCTTTGACAGCCTTAATTTTCAATTGCAAATATTGTTCCATTAAAAACAAGGCATAATTCCTAGCAGGGGCTCTACATGCTAGGGCGTTAGTGTACAAAGAGCATAAGGTATCCATCTGCTTGATAACTACATCTAACCTACGAGTCACCTTTGCGACTTTTTCTTCTTCCTTTCGCCATCCTTTGAAGGCCTAGATTTCAGATAAATTGACATTCCTTAGCTGTTGTTGTAATTCTTCATACTTTTCTCGAGAAACTGTTTGTTTTGTGAGTCTTTCTACTGCTTGTTGAGCTTGTACCAAACCCTCTCGTAGGGTTACTGTCCTCGGATCATTGTCCCACATGGTAGTGGTAAACGAAAGGTTCACTTGAATCTTCTTATTGCATCGTCTCATGTTTATGGTTCGCATTTCTCCAGAGGGTTGTGCCTCTGTCTGAACTTTTCTGTCACAGGCCAATATATCATCTGTTTTCACTTCAACATTGATAACAGCTAAATGTTGTTCCTTTTGGTTTTGAACAGCAGGCTAGACTTGGGTCCTTCCTACCTTTTTCTTAAGGGGTCTTGCTGGAGTGGTTGAATGTCTCACCCCCAAAGTCCTTTTTACCCTCTTTCTCATTTTCAAAACCCTGATTTGTTGTCGAAGTCGAGCTATCACATTCAGTAATCTTTTATGTTCTTTCCGTAATCTTTTAATTTCTTTTGTTTTCTTAGAAGGAACAACTGTCTGTTTACTCAGGCCTGGACTGTTATATTGGCCAATTCCCTGGTTTTCTTCTCGAGGTATTCCTTCATTGTTCTATTCGGGTTGCTCAAGAATAAAAAGCCTAGCTGGTTCTGTTATTTCCTGGGTAGCTTCTTTTTCCACCCCTTCTTCTCCATGGAATTCTTCTGGTGCCATCTGGCTGGGAATAGATTGTTCCTCTTATGTATCTTCATCACTTTTCTCTCCTGTCATACTTACACCATGAATGGGATGATCCTCTTCTTTTTCTTCCTCGTCGTGCAATTCTTTGGGTGCATTTTTTGTCTTGAGTAGGTTTCTCTTTTGGTTCTTCCTCAATATGGAGGCCTAGCGGGCTGAGAGGTTGGGCATATTCACCCATATTGGCCAAAATTTGGGCCAATTCATCCTCTTGCAATGGATTTTGTAATGGACTCTCTTCGCATTGCTCTGTCTCCGCCTCTGCCTGCCCAGGCTGCTCGATCTCTTCCTCTATTTCTCCTTCCTCATTGCCTTCCAATTCTTTCTCATTCTCTTCTCCTTCTAATTGCGCGGTTTTCTTGTCCCCTGAATCATCTATCTCTAAAGGTTGGCTGGTATTCCCCTGGGGATTTTCCAATCTCCTTCTAATCCGTGCCAATCTAACTGATTTTCTCTGTTTCGATGGTCTATTCAGTGTACTGGTAGCATGTTTGGGTTTCGGGGCTCGCAGAGTCAGTCCCCCGTCAATTGTGGCAATTAGATCTTCCCAGCTGCTCTGTTGTTGAGCAAGACTGTGGCTAACTATCAGCTGTATCAACCCATGGTGACTTACTACCAATTCTACATGTGATTTTTTCATGCTTTGGGCCACATCATGAAGTAATGAATTTAAAAATACAGGTAAGTTCACAGAGCATTTCTGTTTTAATACGGATAAAAGTTTAAGATGTCGTGGTCTTACCACATCTTTCATACCTTCACAGGTGATGTAGCTCTAGATGACCTTTTCCAATTCTGCCCACGGCTCTCCTAATGCTGTTGGTAGAACTCCCTTTCCTCTGACTGTCGGGTTTTGGCCTTCATCTTGGAAGATTTTTATGATCTTTCACAGTCTCTCCTTCTTTAGCGTCCACACAGGTTTAGTGGTTGGCAGTACCGAGACCTCTGTAATTATGTCATTGGTAACTGCTATGTGTCTCCCCCTTACTGTGGAGTGATATTCTTGCAAGTTCTGCAAGAATTCTATTGCTACGATCTCATTGGATTCCTGTAAATGATTGAGATAAACTAACCATCCTGCCCTTGCCAGGATTTCCCGTGCAGCATCAGAAACTGTCAATACATGTGGTTCTCTCCGAATTGATCTTCCTCCCATGCTTAAGCTTACTATAAAAACGCAGAGACGACAATGGAACAATAGGTTGTTTAAACTGTTAGAAACATAGAGAAAATAACGAAACAGCAAGGCTCATTCAAATCTTACTAATTGTTGTAGAGTATAATACAGAAATAGCTTAGGAACAGCAAGGCATGCAAATTGAAAACCGAAATACTGTTAAGCCTTGCTATTCCCAAGTAAAAGTTTTCCGAATCATAGTCTGACATGTATATCAGCAAATTATGAGGTCAACCTCCCCCCTGCAATGTGATAGCCCATCCCCGGCCATCAAATGAGGGGGCGGCATGCTGAACTGTCATGGTACGAAGTCATAAAGGAACAGCGTATGCCAAAATGCCATGTTTACAAACGGAGGGGGTTATCAAAATTGAGGTATAAAATAGGATTGCTTAACAAATAAGAGAATATTGTGATATGATGCGAGGCTGGGAGGAGAGGATAGCTGACGTGCACAAAAAGTCTAATGCAGTCAGTATCGATTTTCTCCGTCATGATTGGTTATAATAGATTTTCATGTGTTTAATGGTTCAAGGAAGTAATATACATAATATTATTTGACGTATTACAAAGGTATAAGACAGAAGAGGGTGTTAGTGATTGCTATTGGTGTATAAGAAATGTGACTTCAATACCATTAACAGAGCTCTGCTGTCGACAGGTGTCCATAACCTTGACAGAGTTGTTTGTTTCAGCCATGGAACCATGATCCTTTGTGTATGCTTAGGAAGTGTCGTGCAATGTCAAAATGGAGGTCATTATGCTGGCTTGATAACCAATTAAACCATAATGCCATTCACTAGGAAGGAGTGAAAGGTGGGTAGGTGAGCTCGTGATGAGACCTCCTGTTCCAAGGACTCTTTATTTTTTCTGATGTGCCTCTTGGATCATATCCCTAGTGGGGTGGCCATAGTGGGAATGCCACTTCACTTTCTTCCTTATGATCATGGTAGGATGGCTCTTGATGAGACCCTCTATCCTGCATTTGACAACTCACATAAACATTTTTCTCTCTTTTTTTTTCATAAAGTACTTTCCTATTTATACACAATGGGTGGTTCAACACTCCTTAAGAGTAGGAATTGTGGAAGAAGTCTTAACATCTCAATAGAATAATATAGGCCCTTTGTTCTTATTCCTTAATAATGATCAAAGAGGATTATGGGAATTTAAAAAGAACCAACATGATAAAGAAAACCAATCATATCAGTATTAGTAGGATAATGACAGCAAAAGTGATGAATAATTATGTCCTTTCCTCTTTCCTCCTATCAATTCATAGCAATTTCTTGTAAAAATAGCGATTTTATATAATTTTCTGATTTCAGTATGTTCTGGGTTTGTATCCATTGCATAAGTGTATAGTTGTGCTCCAAAAGACTTGAAACAGGAGGAACAACAGGTATCTTTAAATTGGAACAGTGAGGAGAACAAGCATAAGTAAAGGAATACGAGAATGTTGTCGTTTCAAAAAGGAAGAGCAAAAAAATAAAAGTGTTGTTCCTTTGAAAAAGGAACAGCAGAAAATGCAAGTGTCGTTCCTTTGGAAAAGGAAAAGCAAAAACTGAAAGTGTTGTTCATTTGGAAAAGGAACAGCAGAAGACGCAAATGTCGTTCCTTTGGAAAAGGAACAGCAAAAAACACAAGTGTCGTTCCTTTGGAAAAGGAACAACAAAAACTGAAAGTGTTGTTCCTTTGGAAAAGGAACAGCAGAAAATGCAAATGTCGTTCCTTTGGAAAAGGAACAGCAAAACCCAAAAGTGTCGTTGCTTTAGAAAAGGAACAGCAAAAACCAAAAGTGTTGTTCCTTTGGAAAAGGAACAACAGAAACGAAAGTGAAAAAAAAAAGGACATTTGAAACAAAAAGTGTTGTTCCTTTGAAAAAGGAATAGCAAAACGAAAATGTTGTCCCTTGGGAAAAGGAACAACAGAAAAAGAAAAGTGCACACAAATGCTTGTTCCTTGAAAAAAGGAACAGTAAAAATGACAGTGCTATTCCTTCCAAAAAAGGAACAGCAGAAAAATGGAAGCGTTGTTCTTTTGAAAAAAAAGGGAACAACAAAATAGTGAAGGTGTTGCTCCTTCTAAAAGGAATAGCAAAAATGATAGAACTGCTGATTCTTCGAGCAGTAAATTGCAAATACAAAAACAAAATATGTACAGAGGGTAATTTACGTTAGCAAAACAAAGGAATTATGTAGAAAATGTAAAAAGAGTTGAATCACTTATTTCTCTTCCTCCTCCAAAATTTGCATGTTGGAGTCTTCGTGTAGTTGCTGGTAGAAGAACTCCCGAGTAAGTGGTTTACAGTAAAGTTGAACTCGGTGGCCATTTGCTTTGAAGGTATGTCTAGATCCGTCAATGGTGATTAAAGTGAGGGTACCATTATCATGTACCTTCTGGATTTCATATGGCCCCAGCCAATGAGTCTGAAGTTTTCCGGGAAAATCCTGAAACCTGGAATCGTATAAGAGCGCCCAATCTCCTTCACAGAAGACTTTATTGTTAATGACAGCATCATGCCATTTAGCTCACTATTGTTGGATTAACCTGCCTGATCCAGTTCTCTCTCTATTCAATTTTATTTGTTAATCTTTTGAAATTGATGGAATGGGCAAATGAAGGATTTGTCTTTCTTTTATTAATCTATTGATTGAATCTAATATAGTTCAAGTTATTTCAAGTAGTGATTATAGAATGATGGAATCACTACTTGAAATAACTTGGCCAGTTATTGATTTCACTTATCAATCACAAAAAGAACTGGATCGAATCTATCCTCTTCCTTCAAGAATTCGGACTCCATTATGGTCCAAGCACAAAGAATCCCGTGCAATGATTTACTGGGTTCATCTACACGGCACAATGGTCATGTCGGAATGAAAAGGAAGAATATAAAAGAATAATATTCTGGATGAGTTATTGATAGTGATTGATTATCCTTTGCAAGCGCGGCACTCTCCTCTTTTTCAGTTCTTAAAGCCGTATGCAGAAGCCTAATTCAAATCGAAATTTCACGATCTTGCCCAATGATCCCGAGCGCGACGAAAATCGTAATCTGCGGAAACTAGATCTAAAAAAAATGCTCACTTTTCTGGGTCTTTACCTCGAATTGGTTTTCAGTTGATTAGAATTAAGACGCCATTCATCAAAGTATCAGGTTGGTTTCCCACTCAGAGAACCAGGGTTTATGTTTTGAGGGTTAACCTTTCTTAGTCGTACAGCAACAACTTTGATAAGACGAAAACAATGCGAAGAGAGCCTGATTTCATCTAGCTCATTGATCTGTTGTAATTTATTAATCTGTGCCTCGTTTAGATCTAGACCGACTTCTTGTGTTGTTCGTAGTGTTTGGATTTCGAATTCTATGGGAAAAATGGGTTCCTTTCCAAACACCACTTGGTATGGTGAATAGCCGGTAGTGTTTCTCCATGTTGTTCTGTAAGCCCATAAGGCTTCTAGTAGTCTTGCAGCCCAATCGCATCTATGTGATGCAATGGTTTTCGTTAAGATTGCTTCTATTATTTTATTGTTGCTTTCTACTTGACCATTTGCATGTGGGTGGTATGGAGTGGTGATTTTGTGCTGGATATGGTAGTTTTTGAGTGTTGCAGCAATCTTGTTACCAGAAAACTGTGGTCCTCTATCTGTAATTATGTCTCTTGGAAGCCCATATTGCATGAATATATGGAACAGGAACTGTATGACATAATCCTCTATAGCTCTTGGTAATGCCTCTACTTCAACCCATTTGGTGACATATTTTGTTGCTACCAAAATATATGTTTTCTGGTTCGAGGATGGGTTAATTGGACCAACGGAATCGAGAGCCGATCGCTCGAATGGTTCAATAACTAGTTGTGGATTCAGGGGCATTTCGTCAGACTGACCAGAGCATCCTACTCGTTGGCAATTGTCACAAGCTTGAATGAACTTCTTTGCATCTTTGAAGATCGTGGGCCAATAATACCCTGTTTGCAGCACCTTATGTCCAGTTCTGCGATCAGCAAAATGTCCGCCACATGGTCCGTCATGACAAGCTTTCAAAATGTCAAAAATTTCATCTTCGCGGACGCATCTCCTAATGTGCATATTTGCCCCTGTATGGAACAAGTGACCTCCAATCCAAGAAAATAGAGCACTTTGCTGGACAATCTGTTTTCGTTCATTGGGGGTCAAATGTTTCGGTAATTTACCTACTGCTAAGTAATTCGCAACATCAGCATACCAGGGTGTTTTAACAGTGACGACAAACAAATACTCATCTGGAAATTGATCTTCAACTGCTGTTGTGTCCCCTGGTTTTGGCATTCGCGAGAGAAAGACAGCTACAGGATTTTCTTTTCCAGGTCGGTCCTTGATTGTAATATAAAAATTTTGCAATAAAATCAGCCATCTAGTTATTCTACCATTTTTGATTGGTTTATTTGCTAAATATTTTATGGCAGAGTGATCTATATACAAGATAACAAGATATCCAGTAATGTGATGTCTGAACTTATTGACAGCATGTATTATAGCTAGAAATTCCTTTTCAGTAACAATATAATTTAATTCAGCAGGAGATAAATTCTTGCTAATATAATAAATTGCATATGGTTTTTTATCTTCTTCCTGCACAATGACTGCTCCAATAGCTGTATCTGAGGCATCTGATGAAATTTGAAATGTCAGATCCCAATTTGGTCCTTGAAGGATTGGGGCTATGGACACAAGCTTCTTCAGATCCTGAAAAGCATGGTCGCATTATTCTGTCCAAAGAAAGTCGACATTACCTGTCAGTGCATATAGAGGTGCAGCAATATGTGAAAAATGTTCTATAAACCTTCTATAATAACCAGAAAATCCAAGAAAACTGCATACCTCTATTTGAGTGGTAGGAGTAGGAATTAGCAAAATTATTTGAATTTTGGATAGGTCTACCTGTATGCCAGCTGTTGAGATATAATGGCCTAGAATAAGTCCTTCAGTCATCATCATATAGCATTTTTCATGGCTCAAAGAAAGCCTGGTAGCAATGTAGCACTGCAGGACTTTTTCCAGTGTGTCCAATGCGGGGTCAAAATCGTCTCCGTATGGTGTAAAGTCATCCATGTATACTTTGAGCCCTTCATTTATTGAGTCTAAAAAGATACTGAGGATAGCCCTTTGAAATGTGGCAGGAGCATTGCATAAGCCAAAAGGTAGAACTCTATAGGAAAATGTTCTCCAAGAACAAGTAAAAGTGGTTTTCTCTTGGTCTTCAGGGGCAATCTGAATCTGATTTTATCCACTGAAGCCATCTAAGAAAGAAAAGAATTTTTTTCCTACCAAAGTGTCTAATCCTTGGTCAATGAATGGAAGGGGAAAGTGGTCTTTTTGTGTTTCTTTATTTAGCTCTCTATAATCTACACAAATCCTCCACTTTCCATTCTTTTTTGGTACCACAACAAGTGGAGAGACCCATTTACTATCTGAGATAGGGTAGATGAAGTTGACATCTAAAAGTTTTTGAAGTTCAGCTTTTACAACGTCTTTTAGATGAGGATTAAGTCTCCTTTGTGGTTGGCGAACATGTCTCTCATCCTTTTCTATGTAAATGTGGTGTGTACATAACTGGGGATCAATTCCTTTCATATCAGGGTAGTCCCATGCAAATGCTTCTTTATATTTCCTCAGTAGTTGGATGAGCTTCTCTTCTTGTTCCGAAGCCAGGTTGGCATTAATGTTTAAAGTATTTCCTGGCTCAATTTCTACAATTTTTCTATTTGAAACAGAGGTAGTAGGTATTGTTTGATCGTGTGTATCCTTAAGAGGATATTCTTCTAATTCATTATCAAATGCTACTTCTATCATGTGACATCGTATGTGGGATCTGGGTTCATCTTGGCTAATAAAATTATTAATGGCATCATCTTCCGTTTGGTCTTTGAAATCAAGGGCCTCTTATATGGTTAATGGAGATCTAATATTTTTGGTGAGGTATGATACAGGATGCTTGTTAGTTTTTATTATTGTGACACTTGGCTGTGCTAGAGGATATAAAGCTAGGTTCTTGATATTTGCCCCTCTAATTATGGTCATATTACCTTGTCGGCAGCCAATATAAGCTTCGGCGATTGCAAGCCAAGGTCCGCCTAAAATAAATGGATGTTTATCAAGTCCGTTTTTGGGGTTTATTATCAGAAAATCAGCTGGATACTCCCAAGAGTCAATGGATACCATGAAATCATGTAGTGTGCCCTCTGGCCTAACCACAGATCGGTCAGCTAGGTCTAGTAAAGTAGAGGTCGGTTCTACTAATGTAATGCCTAGCCTTTGGCAAGTGGTAGTTGTTAAGATATTAATTACAGCTCTTAGATCAACTAAGGCATTTGAGAAGGTTTGACCACAGATTTGTACGGTTACTATTGGATTTCCTAGGTCTTCATATTTGACGGGTGTCTCTCTTCCTGAGAATAAATAGGATAGAGTACCAACTACTTGGAATTTTGGGTTAGTTGTTACTTTCCTCCTTGGTTTCTTTATACATAGCTCTTTGATAGTCTTTGCATATATCGGGATATCTTGAATGGCTTGGAGGAGTGGAATTTTTATATACAAATTTTTTAGTTCTCCCAGAATGTCAAAATCAGGATATTGTATAGGTCAAGGTATAATTAACCATTCTGGGAATGGGGGAGAGGATGTGGTTGCTTGATCATGAATTTGTGGTCTGGTCACGTCCTCTTCTTGTGATGGTTATTCTATAGGTAACTGATTTTCAACTTGAGCTGTTTTATCTCCCTCAATTTCGATGATACGCCCATATCTTAATTGAAGGTCATTGCACTCCCTTAGATCGGTTGTTATTTCTAGTGTTTCAATTATTTGAATGGATTGGACCGGTCTGTTATTCGGATTAGGGTTAGGTTGGGCTGGGAGCTACGCTCTTAAGTTAGACTAGGGGTTTTGTTGTAAGGTTGGCAGTGTAGGTTGAGGGAGCGGGATGGTTCCTACTGGTTGATTCATCGGTCTTTGCCAGTTTGTCTGCCAGGCTTGACTCTGTGAAGTAGGAGGGGTCCATTGTGCTAGATAGACATTGTTTTTCCAATATGGTGGGGTATAGGGAAAATTTGGCCAATTGGGTTGGTTTGGTTGATTCGGCCATGGAGATGATGAAGGGAATGACTGTTGTGACCAATTCAAGAAGGGAGGTTGATTTTGCCACATTGTATTATATTGTTGAGCATGATATTGTGGAGGTTGAAAAGAAGAAGTTGGGTCTCAAAACATACCTGATTGTCGTGGCTGCCATTGACGACGTTGATTGAGTAGATACACCGATTCTGGCTCTTCTTCTGCTTCCTTGTATACTTCTTTCAATCCAGGAAGTGAGGGACAACTTTCTATAGAGTGTTCTTTTGTACAAATGGCGCAAATTCGGACTGCATCTAATGGGCACTCCTTATGGTTGTATTTATTTCTGCATCTGGGACAGAAGATTGCCAAATTATGTTATGCTTCTGCTTGCTTTTGTTTGGCTTGCATAATATCAAGTTGTGTTGTCAGTGTCCCCAATATGTTAGTTTTAAAATTTTCTAATAAATTTCCAATTTCTGCACGGGTTACTCCTTCTGCCAAAATTTCGTTATCTCTTGCAAACCGATCATGTTCTACTGGTTTTAGTCTTGTGCTGCCTCTCGAGCTCCTGATACATAGATTAATAATGTCAGCAAAATTTTCTTGATAAATATCTCCTTTTCCCATAATATTTAGTGTTTCAATCCATTGTTCCTTCATTCCCCTAATTAATGTTGTTTTTAATACATTATCAGGAAGGGGTAATGATACATAAGGAAATCTTTGAAGATTATACTGGAAATGTTCAACATACTCCTCTAATGTTTCATTTGGTCTAGCTACCATCTAAAATATTTCATCTTTTAACTCTCTAGACCTACAATAATCTTGATATTTTTTTAGAAAAAAACTCCTTCATTTGATCCCAGTTATTTATAACACCACCACCCCATCCCATACACCATCTTAAAGCAGCCCCTTTTAATGTAGAGGGAAACAACTTCAGTTTCTAGGGATCGGTGGTATAGTCATATCCTCTACATAGCACATCGAATTCAAATAGGAATGCATACAGATCTTCTGATGTAAGGCCATGGAATGTAGGGATATGCTGAAGAGGAATTGCTTTCATAGGTGCATTAGCTGCAGTATCCATAATGGGGTATTGCAGTGTAGAGGTTTGGGTATTTGGCTGGTTCTGGGCCATTTGATCAAATATATGCCAATAACCTTTTGGGATATCTAGGAGGGTATTCCTAGGTTGTCGAGGGGGAATGGCTTTAACGGGAATGGCCTTGACAACACTTCATTTATCTGGGATGATGAGAGTGCCTAATTTCTAGGGGCTTCAGGTTCTTGAGTCTCTTCAACTTCGTTATAAATGATTTTCGTAGCACTTCCCTTATCTGGGCTGCTTAATGGTTGAATTACCCCAAGAGGAGATCTTGGTTCTTCAATCTCTCTTGTCCCTCCTCTTCCTACACAAATGTTGCTAAGATTCCCTTCTTGCAATGATTTTGGGCTAGAATTTTCAATTTCTTGAAAATCTTGCTCTTCAGTTTGACTATGCACCTCAGCAAAGGCTACAGATGGTGATCTTGTGGCCTGAAGGGAACTAGTAGGCTGTCTAGAAGTAACTTTTCTAGGTCCTACTGAAGGCTGAGACTCTGCCTTCTTGAGGATTTCGTCTATAAAGGTCGATCGGCCAAGGGTCACTGGTCCCTTAGCTTTATCAGACTTGGGTAGATGTTTTGGATTCTTTTATGGCTTTTTCTACTTAGTCATGCACACAAATCAACTGCTAAGTTCTACCAAAAAAAAACAGCAACAAATCTGCAGGAAAGCGAGCAGGGGAGTAGGGCTATTACATACTCCACACGCAGGTTCTTACCTTCCATTTTTAAAACCCAATTCTTTCCTAACAGGCTTTTACACTACTCTGAAAAAGAGACAAATGGCTACACTCTTCCTCGGCAACGGCACCAAAATGTCGAGCCGTAAAAAGGTTCTTTTTCACCTCTAATTACCTCACATTAACTTGTCAATCCGGGAACGATTTGTTATCTCAAAGAGTGTACTCAATTTGAGGCTGTCATTTGTTAGAGTAATGCTAGTAGTATAGTGCTTAGAATACAAGGGTAAATGAATGCTCAAAACAAGATCTACTTACAGCAACACACTTTAAGGCTTAAACCATGCATTCAGAAAAGCAAGCAATTTATTAGTCAAGGGTAAAGTAACAGTAACTTATCCCTCTATAAACTGATGTAACTAAAGATAATCAAGGAACATATCATCAACCTAGGGGATAGGCAACAAATGCCCACGACAGTTTTAGGTCGTTTTGCACACCAAAGCAATGATAATGCAAATAACAAGAAATGGAACAACAACTAGGAAATGGAACAGCAACTAAGAAATGGAATGGCAACTAAGAAATGGAACGGCAACTAGGTAATGGAACAGCAACTGGAAAATGTAACATCAACCAATTCTTATAAACAGTAACACCTTAATCTACAGAAACAAGTGCAACAAGCGTATCCTACATAAATCAGATAGTAATCTTTACTCTAAGAATAAATCGAACAACACGCGGAAATATAATGGTGACTGATTAGCAATGAAATATAGAACAACACTTAGAGCCAAATGTAAATGCACAATAAAATAAGATAAATAACACACACAGCACGCCTTAGTATTGAGAAAAACAGTAATCTGATTTCGATACCACAAATATCAATCTTAGTTATAAAGAATAACAATTGTAATTCGTAATGGAACAACAATGTCAATTAAACAACAATTGTAATTAAGTGTAAACCATAGATGAATACAGTAATACCAATTTATGAATGTTACAACACGGGTACTCTGTAATTGAACAACAATAGCATTCTATAAGGACTATCAGCGTTATATCAATGATTAAAGGAACAATAATGTGTTACAAAGTCATAATGAACAATACAACATTCCTGTCACAGAGAACAATATTACTTAGTTGAATCATAAATCAAATATCATAGAACCATGATGTAAAATAATAAAATACAACAGATTACCGAACAAAGATGATAATGAAAACCACGCACGAACTAAAGATAATAATACAGGAGCAAGTGTTCCACCAGGGTCGAGCCCTTAGCCTCCAGGGACACACTGCTTGAGATTATTCCAGAATCAAAGATGAAACAGCAACCAGGTTTATATTAAAGCATTAAAACAGAGTTACAGCGGATCACTTCTCAACGAGAGTCTATGATCAAAGTTTCAAATACAGAGGAAAGTTACATGGAAAATAACAGTAGATCTCCCCGAGCTAGCAGTGTTGCCCCCTTTTTATAACAACTACAGTGGAGATATCAATGATGCAAAAATAGTTAAGGCAACAACCCCTCAGGATCAAAGGATCCTGAGGGATTCGCCAAACTATTAATTTCCCCATTATCCATTTGTTCTTTCGCACCGAGTCGATATCTCCTTTTCCTTTCCGTGGCTGATATGCTTTAATTTGGATCGCCTTGTTTGCATGTGGTTCCCCGCCAGAGGGACATCAGTTAACTTGGCCCTGTCTTTTTCTTTGGAATGGCAATCTTTCATTTTTCCCTTTTTCTGCATAAGAAAGGGCAATTATTAGTAGTTTTGTGTTGCGTATAAATCCCATAGATTTTGTCATGATTTCTTATTATCTACCTAGTTCATGTGCAAAGAGGTTATGGGTTTTAAAGAAAAGATGATAAAATAATCAATAAAAACATACCTTCTTCTGTACTCCACACACCCCCCTACTTACGCTTTTTCATGCCCTCATGAAAACATTGTAGTTGACATGTAAGGTAGTGAGAGAGTAGGCTGGAGATGGGATCTCGTGAGGTGGTATACAGCCATGATGCCTAACTAGATGTTCAAAAAGATGGTCTGTCTGCCCCTTAGGCATCTCATACAAGGCTTGGTATCCAGGTGCAGGGTGCCAAATAATCGTACTCCAAAACCTATATCCTAACCAAGATGGCCCTGTCCTCAAGATAATTTCGCCATAGAGGTTCAAGCGATTGGCAGCTAATTTAAAGTTCTCGTAATTAAATGGTTCCCTAAGTTGGATATTCGGATTAGAAATCTGATATCGAAATTTAGCAGCATCAATGGCAAGGTCTTTAATAGTAAAGAAGTACTCTATCCCTTGTCGATTAATTGTTGTATGAATGGGCCCTAATGCTTTTTCTTCTTCATATACTATTCACTGCCTTAATCAGCTTTTCTTCGATACCATGTAGAACCTTTTCTACAAAACCTCGCACTTATACCATGTAGAATTTCCCACTGTAGATCACCTGATAATGCAATATACTAAAGCAAAATACTAGATATACTTATACAATCAAAGTTTGTGGAAGCTTAATCAATTTGAGCTAGATCAATCGAAACACATATAACAGAGAATGAGAAATCATACACATGAAGCACAGAAGAATACTCTGGGGAAAGCCTCAGCTAAAAACCCCTCTATCTGTATTATCATACAAGTGGAAATATCTTCGAATTACACAAAGCTTTAGCTCACAAGCTATCCTACTCTCAGTACAATCCCTCAATGGTGCTCATAAACAGTCAAAGGCTTCTCACAAGCCTTCTCCTCTGCCCTCCAAGCCTCCTATTTCCTTGTGCAGTTTCTCCTAGGGTCCAATGTTGCCACCTGTGTGAGTTCAACTCTCACACAACTCACCAAACTCAGAAGTAACTACGCAATCCTGAAGGAGATGATTCAATCTGCATGGATGAGTTTCCTATATAAGAAAAATCCTCCAACTGATAGTATATTGTCCCATCCTCTGATCTCGACTGGGTCTCTGACTGAACTGACATGCATGAGTTATATATGAGAGAATATTCAGTTATCTGAAGTGCAGTAGTTACATGCATGCATGCATTAACTAATTGAACTCACAATGAGTTCCAAAAACTGTTGGAACTAATCTAACTGGACTTAACTCAGTTAACTAGGCTAACTAATTACAACTCAAAGTACAACTCATCCTGATCTCCTTAATCAAGAGATAACTTCCTCAATCAAAGGGGAAATTGTTACATGTCTTCACATAGACTTCATGTTTGATTTTCTACAACTAATTAACTCAAGGTAAATTAATTAATTATTTTACATACAGCTGCTAAGATCAAATTTGAATTTTAATTCTCAATTTTAGTTTAGGGACTAACTAAAATTGGAATCTATCCCAAAATTCTATTTATAGCAACGCTATTTTTAGCATTTCTATTTTATCATTCCTTGTTGCTATTTCCAACACTAGTACCTAATATGCTATTTATAGCAATCCTATTTATAAAATTTATATTTTTAGCATTTCTTGTTGCTATTTTCAATGGTCAATACTTTTCTTAACCATTTTGAAAGAGACATACCATAGGAACATAGGTTTCAGGCTTTAGATTTGGCTTTAAAAGTTACGCCTGCAAGATGGTGGGAATCCCACTGGGATAATATTGCTGATTGGAAGGAATACAATAGATTGATGAGATTAAGATTTGGCTTCACAACAACGCAGCCTAGTGAAAAGTAAAAAGGTAAGGATGACCTGCACGAACATCTAAATCGATGGACTAAGGCTTGGGGTGAGGTACCTCAACCAAAGTGGGTACATATATTTATTCATACCTTAGATGTTGTGCCATGAACTGGTATTTGGATACGAAGCTGCGACATGGGACTACTAATTGGGATGAAACGAAGGAGATTTTTTTTCTTACATTCAAATCTGAATACAAGTTCGAATTCATTGATGGGGCGCTTCAAGAGATTAAGGTAGTGATCTTTCGAACACTAATAGAACCTATAACTTGGATGCAGTCTCACTAGAGCACACAACTATAACATGCGTTGGAATGCTACAATGTTACTACAAAAGAAGGAGATAAGGATCCACAAAATATCAACATTCCCGATTCAAAAGGACTGCAGGATGTTGGAGGACAAGATGCAAAGATCTCAGATATATCACAGCCAGTAAAGGCAAAACAAGTAAATATTGGCTCAGAAGTAGAACCAAAGTTCATGCATATTAGTGATTATTGGGATGAAGACATGGTAGGCAAGGTTGTTGAATTACTACATGAATATCAGGACTTATTTCCAACAAAGTTATCTGAATTGAAGGGTATAGTAGGTGATTTGGATGTAATGAAGATCAATTTAAAGCCAAATGTCAAACTGGTTAAGTAGCGCCCATATCGACTGAACCCCAAGTACAAGCAAAAGGTAAGAGAAGAGTTGGATAAGATGCTCGCAGTAAGTATAATTGAGCCTGTGGAAGAGTTGGAATGGGTCAGTCTGATGGTTGTCCAAGAAAAGAAGATGAAGTGTGATATAAGGATCTGCATAGATCTGTGGAAGTTAAACGATGCATGCGTGCATGAACCCTTTCCTACGCCTTTTACAGATGAAGTTCTAGAAAATGTTGGTGGATAGGAGGCTTATTCGTTCACAGCTGGATTTTCAAGATATCACCAATTAGGGTTGCATCAGAGGATAGAAGAAAGACTACCTTCGCTATAGAATGGGGGTCATTCCAATATATAGTTATGCCTTTCGGGCTGAAAAATGGCCATGCAATATTTTCAAGGGTGGTAATCGCAACATTCAAGGAATTTATTCATAATTTTTTGGAGGTCTACTTCAATGATTGGACAATATTTGGGCTAGTCAAGAAACATGTTTTTAGTTTGCACCTAATGTTGGATACGTGCAGGAAGTATCAAATTTCCTTGAATTTGAAGAAATGTATTTTTTGTGTACCCTATGGAATACTATTGGGACATATCATATGCAAGCATGGATTGATGGTAGACCCTACCAAGATTGATGTAATTATCAGTTTGGATCCACCCAGGAACGTAAAATAGCTATGCGCCACTTTGGGTCATACAGAGTATTATAGGAAGCTTTTAAAAGCATAGGTATAGATCACTATGCCAATGTAGAAGTTATTGAAGAAGGACGTTATGTTTTGCTAGGATGATGACTGCCAGAAGAGCTTGGATGTTCTTAAGGAAAAGATGATTACTACATCAATCCTACTATTCCCAGATTGGAAGAAAGAGTTTCATGTGCATGTGGATGCATTCTGTATAGCATTGGGAGCAATTTTAGCTCAACCGGGTGAAGGAGACACTGACCATCTGATTACCTTTGCAAGTAGGAATTAGGCATGGTCTATGCACTACAAAAATTTAGGAATTATCTACTAGGTGACACTTTAAAATGTATAAATATCATTATTCATTGAAATACCTAGTCAATTAGCCTGTGTTTGGGGGGAAGATTTGTAGATGATTTCTTCTCTTCTAGGAGTTTGATTTTGAAGTGATAGTTAAGCCAGGGAGTTTAAATGATGGACCTGATCACCTCTCTAGGATCGAGAATGACAAATAACCCACTAATATTGATGAGGGGTTACCTACCGTGCAGCTCTTCGCTGTCATACTTGAAGAACATTTTGTGGACATTAATTATTTTCTCTCTACTGGTGCAACTCCTGAAGGATACACAACGAAGCAAAAGAAGGAACTAGTAGTTAGGGCTATAGATTTTTTGGTCATTGTAGGACAGTTATATAAGATGGGACTAGATGAAGTTTTGTGCCGATATGTACTTAAGTATGAATGACACAGTATTCTGGCTAAAGCGCATGGTGGTGTCATAGGAGGACACTATGCAGGCAAGGAAACTGCGTAGAAGATTCTGCAAGCATGACTATGGTGGCCTAGGGTACATGAACATTCTAAGGAGTATTTTAGTGTGTGTCAGAGGATTGGAGGACCATTGCGAAGTGATGAATTACCCTTAAATCCACCGGCCATGCTGCAAGCATTTAATAAATGGGCAATTGCTTCATTGGACCAATTAATCCACCAAGGAAGAAGATGGGTGCACGTTATATTATCACTATGATCAATTACTTGACCCAATGGGCTGAGGCACAGCTCGTGAAGGATTGCAGCATGGAAACTGCTAGGAATTTTATATTCAAATACATTCTGTCATGGTTTGGATGCTCGAAGATCCTAATGAGTGACTGAGGTTCTCACTTTTTGAATGAAACAATTAAGGCGTTGACAGATGAATTCAAAATGCACCATTATAAGAGGACGTTGTATCATCCCCAGTTGAATGGCACTGTCGAAGCTTTTAATAAAATATTGGAGAATTTCTTAATGAAGATCTGCAATGTTAATAGGAATGACTAGGATGTGCACATACCAATAGTTCTATGGGCATATAGGACCACTTGTAAGAAATTGACCGGGCAAAGACCGTTTAGACTGGTATATGGACAAGAAGCAGTGATGGCAATGGATTATATAGTGCCCATCTTAAGGATCGCAGCAGTAACTAAGATGGCCGATTGTGACTGCATGGAGGAACGTTTAGCACAACTACTTGCACTGGAGGAGGATCGCTTTTTGGCTAGTTTTCATCAGCAGGTGCAGAAAGTTAGGGAGAAGGTGTGGCATGATTTCCACATTAAGAAATGGAATTTTAAGAATGGAGATTTGGTCCTAATGTAGGATAACAAGTTCAAAAAGTTTTTGGGGAATTTTCAAATGCATTGGCTGGGACCCTATGTGATCCAGGATATTTCGGATGGTGGAGCAGTTCAACTTACAAAGTTGAATGGGGAGTTGTTTCCTGGAAGGATTAATGGAAGTAGATTGAAGGTCTATAGGGATGATCCCACCCCTACAAAGATGTGATGACTATATGACAATAGGAAAGTCTTAGAGCTTCAGGTATCTGAAAGAAAGCGTAGGACTATAAACTACTCTGCTAATAAATGGTTTCATCGAAGAAGGAGGGTGACACAATGTTTAGGGAGATGGCACAAGTGGAGAAAGTTGTGACAATATAGCTACGCCATAAGGGAGGATCCCACACAATCTGCCCAAAATATGACCATTGGAAAAGCTACAGTTGATTTGACCACGATTTTACCATTAAAGGGAATGGAGGAAGTGCATTGAAGAAGGATATCTATGAAAATCTACTGCCAAATTTTCATTTATGGGGAGGATATGACTCCATTCAAGGAATTTGAATTTGAATTTGGATATAAATATGGCCTTGCACTCTACATTTAGACACTATTCCTATTGAAGAACTCTTATGAGCTTTTGTGCCTAAGTCTAATCGAGAGAAGTGTTTCATGTCTGGTGAGGATTGGCAAGACGTTTATTCGGAATTTCTGGCACACAGATTAACAGGCATCATGACTTCTACTCCTCCTACACACACCACAACTCCCATATTACTGAGACCAAAGCCCACAACTGTAGGATCGATAACAATGGTGGTAGAACCAACATAAGCAGCAACAATGAAGAAGCAGAAGAAACCGTAGAACCCACCGGTAAGACAGTTGCATAGGAAGGTGACTACTTAGCAATGAAGCAAGGAGAAGCTAGACAAAGAGAAAAAGAAGCAAGCAATGGAACCAATTGACTTAGAGGTGGAAGAGCTGAGGGCAGGAGTTGATGATATAAATGTCAACAAAGCTAAACCAATTTTTCAGTTACCTCCATATATGATGCCGAGAAAACTGATTGCTAAGGTGACCAAGGACCTTGTTGTAGTAAAATTTTCCATTTGTACACCTTTTCTGCCTAAGGATGTGCCCTTTGAAGGAGCATTGTTGCCACAGGTAACGCAACTCCACATGGAGGATTAGGATTTGATGAATATGGCCAAGTTCCCTCATTTTTAACCATGCAAATACCTAAAGATGGTATATTATGATGAGGCCAGTGTAACATGAGTACAACCAATGACATGGGTAGCTAGGATTCAGTGCGTCGGGTTACTAAACATGTTGATTGTGCCTCATTTTGGGTGTAGCAACATCAATACCATCTGTGTGTGCCAGTTGATGACTTTGGTGCACAATGAAGCTTTATGACTGGGGGAAAGGATCCTAATTGATGCTACATTAATCAGAAGGATCACTGCACTTCCATGTGTAGGATCAAACCCTGCTAGTGCTTTTTTTAGTAACTCCCAAGAAAAGAAGCTTGTAGACCAAGTGAAGAAGGATTTTCATGTTGTCAAGAAGTCACAAGGATACATTGTTAGCTCGATTTCTTATCAGGTTGTCACCTTTGTCGCATCCATTCTGGCTGGTAAAATTAAGAGGAAGTGTAGGGAAGACAAGGTGCCAACCCCAGTCATTCAGTTGGGTGCGCAGTGCAACCAAGGGATACAATTTAATTGGGAAGGATATCTCCTTCAGGAGTTTTTGGATGATTTCCATGAGGCTCTGGAAGATGGGAAACTATTCCACTATGCATGGTTGTTGCTATTAATATATTTGACATCTTGGAGAATCCCCGATGAATCGTAGTTCCAAAATTTTGACCCAGACTTGTGCAAAGTTGTGAGGTATGCTTCACTATGGGCATCAAAGGATCCAAGTTGGGTGGTAGAGAATAAACAATTTTGGGTGTTGTTTAAGATGGATTTGTGCACCGTGGTCAACCAAAAGCCACGACTATCACCGGTATTATTTGCCCAATATCGTGGTGTTGTGAACTTCAAAACAAATTTCCACAACGTACACATACAGGCGAAGAAATATGCTGAGGGAATATGGTATGAGTTTCCCTATTTGGTCACGGAGCAAGATATTTTTTCCGTAGTCTCCAACTGGTCAAGCATGTTGTTGGACCCTAGCAAGGGAACTGAAGGAGACTAGGCAGCAACCAACAAAACAAAAGGTACACCGAAGGAAGACCCTAAGAATGTACCTCAGAAGGTCACTGTGGACATTGGGAATAATACCACACATGAGCTAGAGTGCATAGACAAAGAAAAGCCAGACATGGAAGAACCAGAGTAGGGTGGAGCAAACCCTTTAAAGGAGACAAAAGATATTGAGTCTTCTCTAATACTAAAGAAGAGGAAGAAATCCACCACTGGCAGTGCATGCAAGAAGCAGAAGTCTGACAAGACTTCCAACATTGAGTCGATGGTCCTCATTGAGGGCGACATTGATGAGATTGGTGGCACTATGCACTCTATCACTGAGGATATGTGGGGACACAGAGGGGATTAGTACAAGTCAATACTAACGCAGGTCCAGCAATGCCTCAAAGAGATACAAGTGCAAGCAAGCATGATTCAAGCAAGTGTCATTCAGGCGAGCAAGAACCAAGCAAGCATGGAATTGACAAGTGCGACACCAGCATTACCTTCAACGTTGGTGGTAACAATGTAGGTCTGCACAGTGCCTATTCCAAGAGGGTATATGTGCTTTCCTACCACGGCGGATCAGGCAATAAAATATATGCAAGGAACTCAGAGTTGAACTTAGCGGTGCTACCCATTCAAGCATTACATGATCTCCAGTAGGGAGTATCTACCGAGTTAAAAATCTAAGAAGAGTGGACACTCTTTGTGATCAAGCAAATCAAGAGCCATAATGAGTAGTTAGTTGAGGAAGTTGTCAAGGCGATGCAGGATAGGGATGCAACCGTTGTGCATAGGCAAGAGTTAGAGGACGCTATCACTTAAGATTTCATTGAGATGCCAGAGCTCCTCATATAGATTGAAGCATCTTCCGAAGAGAAGCTACACAAGCTGGCAGCCGAGGTGAAGAAGTCCAAAGTGGAGGTTGAACAAGTCAAATTTGAGATGCAGATGCAGGTAGTAAAGCTGAAGATGAAGTTACAGGCAACAACACCTCTAGAAGTTTGAGAGCAACACGAGGCTACTATTAAGGCAGATATGGACATCCTAGAAGCTGTGGTTAAGGACTACAGCCAGATTTTTGAAAACACCATGGAGATGTGGGCCTCGTTGTAGTAGGACCCACATGTACAAAAGATTGAAGCAGACATTAGGGACAAACAACTTTAGTTTGATGAAACCAAAGTAACAACGTGGACCTTAGCACCTTTGCAACGATTTGCTAGATTCTAGGAAGGGAAGGCCATTCGAAATCAGATAGACGAGTTGTGACAAAAAGTCTCATCATTTCAGCAAGAATGCAGCCTTCGGCCGATGAAGCTAGTCAACTCTCTCAGCATGTCGAGAGTAAACTAAAAGGAATGTAGCAAACACATAGGACCATTGGCTTAGTAGTAAGGGGGCCAACTATTGAGAAGTTGGTTGAGGAGGTTCAACAGGCTGCCATGCAGTGCACAACAGAGCTTCAAGCATGGAATTCAAAGTTCAACGAACTCAAAGCACGCATCAAGAACGTACTAACAGAGTGGCTCGCAATGAGGCACATCTATGTGTTGGAATGGGGATCCCCAAGTCTAAGTTTTCCCTAAGTTTTGAGTCAAATTTTGTAATATTGTAAAGTCTCCACAATTTGAGGAGTGGAGCACGCAGAACATTAAGAGTTAAAGTGGCTTTTAGGAAGGTAAAAGCCCCTTATTTTGTAAAGGGATGGGTTGTTTCGATTATACAATGGACTTGGCCTATGGTTCATGGACCATGGTAATGTAATGTAAAAGCTATAAAGGGAAGTCATCTAGAAATTATTAGAAGGTAGTTGATGAATGACGTCTTGAGTCTATTTTGTCTGTAATTTTGTATTCTAGCAAAGGGGAAGGCTCTTGCAGCTGAGTGCATGGAGACCTTGGTAAGTCTGCAATTGAGTGTGCAGACCCATGTAGGTGTGTGTGCAGGGTTAGAAGAAGTGTATGTATTGAAGATCTGAATTAATAAAGAAAGTTTGAACCAAATCTGTATGTTATTGTGTATTTATATGTTTTTGTGTTTTATGCTCGATTATGATTCGACTCTCTGTGATATTGTCTTAATTGTGTTGCGAAGGTTCATATCTACTTTTGTATGTTAACTTATGCATGTTATAACACTTAGGCGAAGTTCATATATCTAGTTAAGTAGAAATGGATTTAAGTTAGCGATTCTGAAGATAAGGGTTCGTGAAGTTCAAATCAGGCCCTAGATTAAGGAAACACCTCGCTGCTACATCACATAACCTTCTAGATGCAGAAACCTAGTTCTAGCATCCTCCAATACTTCCTCGGGTGAGACTACAGTCTATGATAAGAAAATTGTTTTCGAAAGGGTCGATAGTGTAAGGTTTTGTTGGTTAGCACATCTATCTCTGAACCTAGGTCCAAGTCCCCTAAAGCCAACACAACATTAGCAACCCAATATGCAACCATTACCAACACCTCATTTTCTATCAAATTTCATCACTCGTTGGAGAGTTCTCTTTCCACTTGAGTGATTTATTCCTAAATTGGTTGAGGGGTCAACTCTTGATAATGAGTGGTTAATCTCTCAATATGTGATTTAGCTCTAGAGCCGCCTCATTCTTGATAGTAGGATTCTCCTCCCCTAACTTTGGACCTTTGTCAAGTCATGAAAACCAAGCAAAGGGATGACAGGTCTGAGCTAGTCACATGTAATCTGACAAAATTTGAGGGTCCCAAACATAGTCCCTTTTCCTTGACCAATCTTCCTAGTGGCTAAGAAAACTTGTAGCTTGAAACATCTATGAAAAAATATCAAGGATGAAGTCAAGGATTAGTAGTAAAGTTGCAGGAACAAAGAATCTCAACATACCTAAACCCAATAAGACCACTGAGTGTTAAGGAGGGCTCTCCTAGAGGGCAATGTTGTACTTCCATCTTGGCCTAGTGTGAGGAGTGATGTGTTATGTGCCTGGAAAAAGATATGAATTCCCAATGAAATAGAGTGACATGAGAAAGAGCACCAACCTTGGTCTAGGAAGAAGTTATTATCGAGAAAAATCCATAAAACCTGACACTGAATAGGGAATCTGTGACATGTTGGAGTAGGTTGAATGGGAAGGGATGCCTAACAAAAGAGGATTGGACTTGAATTTACAAAGCCACCCATTGTGGATGCTCTTCATACCAATTGTTGATATGAAAATCCATGTTTGGTGTGAAAAATCTCAATAGGATAGCCATTGATCGTTGTATGAACTATAATAATGCGTCAATCATGCAAATTCATGAGATAGGTGTTGGAGAATCAAGTAAGGAAACAATTAAAATAATTATCCTATCCTTAATAACTACTTGTGAACTTATGTTAACTTCTTATTATTCTTACCCGGATGCGGGTGTTAACACAAGTAATTAAGGTTCATGCGTTCTCCATGCGCCGTGTATACGATGCCACGCTCCAGACAGGTGGAAGCCATGTGCTGTGGGCTGGCCTCTATCACATTCGACTTAAATTGCCTTAATGGCTCTTCAATGTTGTTGAACTCCCAAGAAATCGCAAGCAGATATCCCAGGATGGCGCAAACATTCCTTATTCCTGGTTTTAAGTTCGGCTCTAGTCTGATACGGCTAACTGTTAATGTCCGAGTGGAGGAGGGAGGCTCTACGGGAAGCAAGCCTACTCTCGATTACATACACTGTGTAATTCTTATGCTTCGTCCCCTGTATTATCAGGTGAATTCGAAGCTGGGCATTGGGTTGCTTTGCAGCCCGGGCAATCTCTGCGCAGAAACTCTTGTTGGCAGAAGGAGGCTTAGGGAAATCCGGCCTCGCACTCAGAAAGCGGTTGGATATCCTAGGCTCATCATGGCGCCTAGAACTGGACATCTCGGGCCTCGCAGGGGGCATAACTATGGCCAGCGTGCTGGCATTAGAGGAAGAGGCCAAGCAAGCCCGAAGCGCCTCTCTCCTCTGACTGTTGCTGAGCCTCCCTCCTCTGAGTCGGATTTCTCGGACTCTGACATTAGTAATTCTGTTCAGACCGTGACCCTTCATTATCGTCGCAGGAGGAACAAGCCTGTGGTCAAAGCAATGATCACGGTAATTTTTTTTGAGGAGAATGAGGAGGAAGGTAACTGGAAGGATGACACAGAGGAACAGGCACCTCCCTCCTCAGATAATCCGGACAGTTCTTATAGCCCGGAGTTACAAAGCAAGGCAGATGAGGAGAGTACCCATGGTTTTTCGGCGGAGCAGGCTGAAGCTCTTAAGGAAATTGGGAGCCTCAAAGGCAAAGCGCCCATGACGGTGTCTGAAAATCCACCGGAAGCTCTTATGGAGACTCAGAGCAGCAGGCCTCCCTCCCCTCAAAGCAAAATCAGGGAGGAAGAAACATAGGACTCCTTTGACTACACTCTGTATCTCAAATTGCCCCCTGGTATTGATCGGCTGGAAGATATTCCGGTGGGGATGGAGGTGACTTGGGAGAGGGACCCAGTTCGAGCAGCTGAAGATAGAAAGAAACGTGCACAGGAACGAGAAGCAGAGGAGAATCAGAAGCAAAACAAGTAAGACGGATGCGTCAGGGGTAAGTCAATGGTTTCAGATACGCGGCATTTTCTTTTTGGTTTCGTTTCTTGGGGAGGCGACCAGCAATGGATGCAATTATGCATGGCACCCCTGTTTTTGTTGCGGTTTATGTTGCAGCAATGGGTCCTATTTACCTGTCTGTTCTCTTTGTCTAGTTTATATGTCGAACTTCGTAGCAGTTAATTCTCTTTCGGTTGATGGTTTTGTAACCTCTGGCTCGTATAAGCAGAGGATTCAGGTTGAGAAGAAAATTTTTGACAGAGAGCTGATCATGCGCTCTCAGAGGTTCACACCTCTTGTAAATACTTTTTTTGTTCTTTTAATATAAATAGTTTAGCCTTTGCTCAGCAAAAAAAAAAAAAAACTTCTTATTATTCTTTATTCAATTATTTTCGTCAAATAATTGTCAAGACCATAAACCATGAAGATCATAAAAGACAATGGACACAATATGTAGGCTCTAATATAGGGAAAAACCCCTCTAAGGGGAGAACATAGGAGTAATTTCTTATCTTCCTATAGAATCAATCAAGTGAGAAATCCAAGACCCAAACACCAAGACCAAGTCATCCCTCCTTCCAAGGTTTTCCAACAAATCAAATTCTCCACAGGTCAATGATGGTCAAACCCTTACAAAAGTGGTCAAGCTTCAAATTTTGACCTCCTACAACAGACCTACAATTTTCGACCCTCCTGTAACTCTGGAATTTCACAAGTGTGGGAGTGTTTAGGGTAAATTTCCTTCTCTTTTGACCTTTCTTTCTCTCTCCTTGACTTTGACTTGTTTCCTTGTCTTTTTTGCTCATTTTCCTCCTTTCTCAAGATCAAACTTGCTTAATATATCCTTCTAATGAGCTCAATATGCTCTTAGATATACACATCTTCGGAGGTCAAATTGCCCGAACCAAGGCCGAGTTGAAGAGGTAGGGCTGACTTGGACTTATAGTGAAAGAAATGACATTTTGACTCAAAACAAAATCATTTATACACTTTCTTATCAAAGTCCAAATGGGACTTGACTTCTACACTAATGAAAAATATTATTTTGTCTTGACAAACCATAGAAGCATGAAGAACATGCTTGAACTAGAAGACAAATCAATTTGAGCATGAAACCCATGCTTAAAATAATAACTTTCTTTCTTCTTTTTACAAAAATATACAATTCCATAAGTACAAAGGTAATTATGAATATTGAATCTAGTTACATTCCCCAACACTCCCTCTTAAATAGGGAGGTATTCAGAATGACATAACTAGTATAAGGATTCTCTCAAATTGAAATATTCTCATAAGAAGAGTCGGATTGATAAGCCATCTTTAAGCATCAACATCATAACCAAAATTCTCAACATAGCAAGGCCTTGACTAACAAGCTCTATCTCTCCACTCGATTAGATCACAATGTTGGGAGGATTTACATGAGATACCATGCTACCTCTCAAGGCACATACCCCATCCAAATGTTCACTGTGTATGTCCTTCTAGGACTATTCTTATCTTGGATTCCAAATCCTCAAAGAATATTAGTCCTCTTTAAAGACTCTTCTCTTGGATACACTATCCAATATTCAAAGAGTGTCGACCCGCAGGATCACTTCCCTTCTTGGATTTGCAAATCCTCAAGGAGTATGAATCCTAGATGCTTATCCAATCCTCCATTTTCCATTCTCAGTCCATGGTCTCCATTAGACGTATGATTGTTAGCCTTAGCCTAGTGCATGACACATGAATAAAGAAATAAAATGTACATCGTCACTCCCTCTCAACCAAAGAGGAGATTCTCATTCCATCTTGATCAAATAATAGATCCTTACTCCTCCTCAAACATTAAAGAGTTTACTTACTCCCCCTTTAGCATAGAGGAGATTTTTGACTTCCTTTTAACTAGGAGATATAGCCACAAGCTATTTATCTTGTCTCAAACTATTTTCTTTTAAACAAAAGTGAGTAGAGTTGTATTAAACATATGCCTAGTCACAAAAAAATACACAAGGTTTACATCTTCAAAATTTAGATCAAACTAGATATAAAAAACAACACTAGCCTTCTCTCCATATATTCCCAAAGACTAACGAAAGGTCGACACTTGACACAACTAAACGATTACAAAATTAATCCTTAAGACTTGAAATAGCATCACCAGGACTAAATCTAATCATAACTTCATGTTTACATAACATAGGACCACTTCCAAAAAAGAATAAATAATTGTTCCCTTGCATGCTTACAGAAAGACAAAATTTCTCTTTCATGGGCTATCAGAAAGTATTATTCATTCTCAATGGCTGGCCTATTGAGGTCAATCTCGTGCTTTCCAATATCCTCCTGATGCTTGGAAAAATACACTTGAGTATCCTTCCCTAGTTTTAAGGCCAATACCATACTCCTCATGGCATCAACTTCACTAACCAATTGAGAAATCTGAAATTGAAGGGACAAAATCTTGTTTGTGAGCTCAATTTGGCAGTGAGACATCTCACATAACTTTTCATGCAAATCGTAGTTAGCCCAGTGGAAAGCTTCATGGGAGGACAAGAAGTGTGAGCACAGGTTGTGAGCCAAAGAGGTCTCAGAATCATATTTTGTTCATTGTTCTTTGCTAATTATCAACTCGACTTAAAAGGGAGGGAGGAGGAAACATAGTCAATATTATGTTGATACCTTCCCAATTTAGGACTAAGAGATAAACGATTTTCTTAATGCTTTATAGTAGAAATATGCGCCAAAAGGATGACACAATTTCCAAATGCAAGTAGAAAATTCACATACATAACCTTACATAACTTTATCATGTTTCCAATATCTATCTTATTCCCAATAAAAGATCGGAATTCCTGGGAGTTGCTATCCTGACCCAAATTTTGGCAAAATACTCAACTAGAGATTGAAAAAATAGAGGCACCTTCCTTCGAAGAGAAATGATGCAATTTGAGCTGTTTAAGGCCAAACTTCCCTGGGTCCGATTGGTTGGCCTTTGAACCAGAAAGCCCCAAGCGCAAAAATTCCCACGAACTAGAGTGCTTTGCCCACTCTCTTACAATCCTGAAGAGATATTGAAGTCTAAATTGGAGCTATTCGTAGAGATTCCACCAAGGAAACTGTCTTAATACTACAATCGAGACCAAAAGACAAACTAGGGCCTAATTCGCAAACACCTAAAAGGGAAGAAAAATCGAAGGAAGGAACATGGAGTTGAATGGCTTTGAGGGAAGTTCCCTTGCCAATTTAATGCTACCATCCCTGCCTATGCACATGAACCTAATCATCACAACAATACATTTATGTGCCTTAATCAATATTATTCATCATTACACTAGTTGAAGGGTGTTTCAAATGCTTGAGCAGATCAATTTTGATGTTTGGAGCATATGAGCTAGGGGAAAATGAATGTGCATGACGAGAGTAGATATAAATGGACATATTGAGGATAAATTGTGCCAATGATTATCCTTCCATATGCTTGAAGGAGACACATGCCATCATTATTCAATGCATAACTAAATCAGGGAGAGGGATTAATAAGGTTGAAGGATTTAATGGGATTGTAATTTTCCATTTCCAAATTCCAAGAATAGTAAAACTTAGTTGTGTCTTCAAATGTCATTATATTACTTAGGGAATCAAACAACTAGATATTTATACATTAAAATTTAGCTCAGTTTCTTCCATAATGCAGACGAGGTTTTCCATCATATCTGCTTCCGAATTATTGGATCTAAGGATATGCCAAGAGTCCCTATAGTGGAAGGATGCCATCAAATTTTTTATTCTTTGGAGAGTTATGGAAAGGGAGCTATCTTTTGGGAGCTTTTTCAAATTCAAATGTTGGATCATTATTATAGAGTCCCCTATGGTGATTATATCTTCCACTCCTTTACCTTTATCAATAAATAGAGCCTACGTTAGACCATACATCTTTGCTTGGTTATTTGATCTTCTTTTGTAAACCCTGCCAAAGTATAAGATCCATTTTTTTTGTTGCATCCTCTAGACTTCCATTTTAGATTGTGAAATATAGAGTTTCCAGCTAGGGCACTTAGATTTATAAGGGGTTGACCATTTCTTCTTTTAGATTCCAATCTTCTACTCAAAGAGTCAGCCATAATAATATACAAGAATGAAGAAAGGGGGTGGCCTTTCTTGATCCCCTTTGAGGCCTTGAAGAAGGGGGAGCCCCTACCATTAATTAAGGGAGAAATCGAGGGTGAGATGATACATAAGGTCACCCATTGTATGATTTTTCCGCGAAACCCCATCTTATGCATGAATTTGAAGAGGAATCTATGACATACTTTGTCAAAACGAAAAAACATGTATAATTTGACCACCATGCCCTAATCTCCCCTCCAACTAGAATCCATCGATTCTTGAATCATGATGATATTATCAAAGATCTATGTTTTAGGGATGAAACCTCCTTGGTTCTCATATATTATGCATGGGAGAAATTTCTTGAGTCTTAGAGCCATAATTCTTTCAATAATTTTATATGAGACATTATAGAGGGAGATTGGCATAAATCTGGCAAAGGATGAGGAACTCCTTTTCTTTGGGATTAAACCCAGGAAGGAGGAGTTAATGCCACCTCCCACACACAATATTTTGAGAGAGTGGCCCAAAATTCGTACCAAATATTTGTGAATTAAATCCCATAAGAGTTGGAAAAAAAGAGAAGGGAAGCCATGGGCCTAGGAGCCTTGTCTGAGTGAAAGGAGAACACAGCCCAACAAATTTATTCAACTGATGGAGAGATTGTGAGCTGGGAATTCATTTCTTCCATCACCTATTCTAGAATATTTTTCAACATGAAATTTTCTGCTTCGTCATTTCTTTGGTCAAAGGCATGGTATAAGTTGTTGAAGTGAATGAAAGATGCATTTTGGATATCTTGGAAGTAATCTATTTTTTGTCACTATACTTAGATTTATGAGATGTTATTTTTCCTTTCCCTATTCCTTTCTTGGTTATGGAAAAAATTGTATTCTTATCTCCAAATAGTAACCAAACACTTCTACATTTTCATCTCTAGAACTCTTCTTCCCTCCTTAATTTGGCATGATAAGACTAGAAGATTTGTAATTCTTGTTACAATAAATATTTTGAGATAAGATCAAATTCCAAGTGAGATTTAATGTACTCCACTTTCCTTTCTAAGGAAACAAGGGAGTCTTGGTCTTCAAATTTCCCTTTTTTGAGTCACATCTTGATATCTTGCTTAAGTATTTTGATTTTATTTTCCCAATGGTTATAGGATTTCCTTCCACCCATTGGTTCCAAGAATCAAAGACCATCGTAGAGAAACTTGAGGCTTGTAACCAAAGGGACAAGAATATGAAAGCAAGGGGGCCATAATTGGGAGGGAGATTCATTGTCAACTTGATGGGACGATGATCAGTTCCGTTCCAGGGAAAGATGAAGGATTGAATCGACAACTTTTCTAAGAAAAACATGTCATATATTAAGAAACATTCAAGTATTGCAATAATGTTCCCTAAGCCAGTCCTCCTGTTATTCCATGTGAAGTGCATTCTAGAGGGTTTGATATTCAAAATGTGCATAGAATTAATAAAAATATCCATGGATTCTTGGAAGGGATCTCGAGCCATAAATCCTCCTCTCTTCTCTTTATAATTGAGGGTGGTCTTAAAATAACCTCCTATTATATATTTCTACCCAAATTTAGAGTATTTTAAATCTGTTAGGGATTGTTGGTGTTCTTGCTTATTTTTAAAGAGAACAAGCATGTAGAGATTAATGATTGAACATACCTGGTTTAAGGCTAAAATTTGGAAGTAAGTGGTGATCCAATGTTTTATTTCCTGTTGTTCAACAATTTTAACTGATCCAGGTCCTACAAAGTTCCTTTTCCAACAGACGCTCCCCGAGAACTTACTACATAAAAAAATACTTTTTCTCCAGATATTATTCTGATGAGACGAGAACTCAAACTCGTCCATTTTAGTCTCCTGGAAGAAGGCTACAACTATTTTCTCCTTTGTTATTAATGATTTTGCCTCAGCTATTCTTTTCTTTGTACTGAAGCTTTTGCAATGCCAGGAGGTTATAATTATTACTTACCTTTAGGAGGTGATACCCCTTTCAAGGGGCCTACTGGTCTTCAATTTTTGCCTTATTTCCTTCCATGGTTTGCTAATTTACGAGGAATGGTACTCTAGAAGCCCAACTCCTTATCATTTTCCATTAGTTCCTTCCTTTTTTTTATTATTGGTTTTCCTCCCTATTCTTATAATTGTCTATCCATCTTTTATTTCTCGTTCGTTGAGCTAGCTATAGGGGTTGGGCCTGTAGCTTGATTTTAGGAAAGGTATGCCTCCTCTTCTTCCTCTAGTGATTCATCTGAGGAATATTGGAGTCTTCAAGAGTTTGATTCTCCTTTACTGAGGATTTATCACCTTGATGGATGTTCAGTTCCTAAGATCCCTAAGAAAAGCCTTCTTCATCATTCAAGTTTTTCATAGCTTCATATTTTTTTTCATATCTTTGCAGTTTCTTGATTGGGTTGGATTCTCATTCTTTTCCCTAGATTTATTTTTTATTCCTCGTCCCTTCAATTGTTCTAGGGTTAATTTCCCCTAATTTGGGGCTTGTTGTTTATTGGGGCATTTTTTTTCTTTTGGATTGCTGCCATTGTTCCCCCTGTTCCCTTTGACTTTGAAGAGGGGCTGGTGATTTTGAACGATTTCTTGAAAAATGACTGTATTCGTGACAAATTTTTCATTTTAAGGGAAGTTGATCATAATCAACCTCTTGCATGTGATAAAAATTTTCCATAAACAAATTGATTGCTACCAGGAGACCTTTCTCCAGATCCACTTCAACGCATCTTCAGGCACAAGAAAACAATCCCTCCCTAGGTTCTGCCTAATCAATATACTTCCCCAAATAATTTCCATTCATCTTGAATGTAGCATCATTCGAACATGGCAAAGGTAGGTACAACAGTTTAACCCAGACTGGAACGAATGTGGGGATATCACAACCTGAAGTAAAATTAGGGCTCTACAAATCCAAGTAAAGCCCTTGAGTTCCTATGAAATACACACCACTTCTGAAGATCATGTCCTAATCCTCCTTGAGTTTGAAATAAAAATTGAAGAAACCCTTACCAACAAAAGAAGATAAAACTTTCCCTTTCATTTTTTACTTCCAATTTGTATCAATCTAGGATTTTACTGATCTAGGGAAAGGCCATAGACCTGCAAATTTCTAAATCAATCCTTGATATACAAGTTGAAGCATCCTTATCTTAGCTTGTACATTCGAGATAAAAATCTTTGGAATTTTGTCACAAGTTGTAGGGGTTGGGCCTGTAACTTCCTTTGAGGAAATGTATGCCTCCTCTTCTTCTTTTGATGATTCATGTGAGGAACCTTGGGAGTCTTCAGGAGTTTGATCATCCTTTACCAGGGATTTCTCACTTAGATGGTCATCTAGTTTGTTATATTCCTGAGAAGGGCCTTCTTCTTCATTCAAGTTTGTCAAAGCTTCATATTTTTTATTTATATCTTTGTGGTTTCTCGATTGGGTTGGACTCTCGTTATTTTCATTGGATTTGTTTTTTATTCCTGGTCCCTTCGATTGTTGGGATGATTTCCCTTGATTTGGGGCTTGTTGTCTACTGGGGCCTTTTCTTCTTTTGGATTGCTACCATTGTTCCCCCTATTCCCCTTGACTTTCAGGAGGGGATGGTGATTTTGAACAACTTATGGAAAAATGACCGTATTTGTGACAAATCCTACATGTATGTTATTGGGAAATCTAGTGTCCACTCGGAGCTACTAGTCCCACTAAGACTGGTAGCTATCTTAGAAACAAACAAACTAAAACTACTTTCGCTTTCTTTTATGAGAAGTAGATAAGATGGGAACAAAGGACAGCAACCTCAGTATTGTGCTTGGTTCCTTGCTTAGTTCCTCTCCCTTCTGACAAATCTTTGCCTCTCCTCTTTCGTCTACCCATCTTCAAAGAGCACCTGTGGAATCAAAGCAACATAATACTATTAAAGAACGGAGATCTACAATCATAAGAAATACAAGACCAGATATGTATTGGCTACACAAATGCATATATCATCAATCATACAAGAATGTGGAGGAAAACTTGAATAGCTTTATTAATATCAAGAATAGCAAAGAGGATTACAACCAATTATTCTGACCCAACGCTATCCTCTCAGCATGAAATCCCTTCTTCACCTCATGAAAAGCTTAGATCACCCAACACTATGATGTTGCACCAGGAAACCAACAACACTTCCTTACAAGATACAAGATTCCAGCCTCTGGATCTCTGTGATGAGGAATCCATATATAGATGATTGCAGGGGGGTGAGTCAGCTTCTGGGATTTTGATTAGTGTCCTCTCTCTGATAGTTCTTGATTCCACTTGGAGATTGATGATCTCTTACTCATCCCTGGGCGAATTCAGAGAGGCAAGTGTCATAGGAGAAGTTTCTGGAAGATTCCATGATGATCCACCTTGCAAACTGTCTCTGCCATTTGTCTACTCTCGCCCATCGCACCCTACAGAAGGGCTTTCTAGTATGCATTGCACCCTTTACACTGAGCAGGTGAGATGCATCGCATCTTTTGCACTGGGCAGTCTGTATGGTCCAGTTTTGACCATTTCTGAGCAGTTTTTGTGGAGAACTTCTGTGAGATGATGTAATCAGCTGACCTTGTTCCTTTAGGGCATGAAGCAACACTTTTAGGGACTTAGGAGCCCTTGGTTTATGGACATGTATGATTGGGGTTGCAGTGCCCAAAAATGTCAATAACAGTTGCCCCCTAAAGCATGAGGTCGTTAATCTTTTGATGTCGGGTGAAATGCTTTATCATGAGGATCTGAATTTTTTTCGAGCTGGAAGCTGACCTGTAATAAGATACAATACAATACATTATCTTCATAATATTTTTCATGATCTAGCTGAGGCGGGCATTCCCATGCTCAGCTTTATAAATTCATTTTCATGTACATAGGACAGACAACCGTCTGTGTAGCAGACTGATGATTCGGATGGAGTCATCATCCTTTGATTCAGATGATCATCTATCTGGCAATGATGTACATTTGATGTCTTTATATTCCTAAATATATCGCGGCTTGGATGGATGAAACTAGATTCGGCGTCTTGAAACTCGTTCAATCTTCACTTGGAGTACAAGTCGATCCATGTGGAGAATGTTCTGGAGTCGAACATGGAAAGACATCGCCTGATTACCAGCCAACGATGTAAGCTATTAATAGGCACGAGAGGAATCACCGATAATGATGATGACCCTCAAGGTATTGCAGTACAATTCGTGTGGTGTGAAAAAGGGACTTGGCGTCGAACACCACGCAAAATCTTTCGGTCAAAGGCCATTGATGTAAACTTGTCACCGGAAGTGAGAAACTTGCCATTGAGGCATGCAAGCTTCAAAGTACTGAAAGGGTTGTTCCTAGGTCGACTTCTTGGATATTGAGTTGATGTCGACAAGAAGCGACCTGTCGTAGGAGGGCCTTAATGAATCCCACATCTACGACATGGAGTGGAGCAAATGATTTTGGAGGTGAAAACAATCTGATGATACAAGGTTCAGGGTGGCGGTCATGAAAGAATGGAGCATGAATGTATTGCAGTGGATGAGACACAGGTAAATTCTCTGAGCGACTTCTCTTGAACGTATTGGCGACACTGAAAATAGATTGGTAGTGTTCACCCCAAAGATGGATGGTGTGACGGACCAATGGTGATATGACCGGTGAACGGAATAACCCAACCTGACTCGGATGTGGAGTGAAAGTGTCATGTTCAAGAGCAACTTGCTACCAATAAAGTTTCTTCAAGTTTTCTTCCCAATTTTTCCGCAGTCATTGCTGACCAGTACCTCTTTATTTTTATCAAGCTTGAGGAGGATAACATATGCTTGTTCTATTATCCGCCCTTCGGGCAAACCTGTCGCTATGTGTTAACAAGCCTAGCGACAGTGAAACTCGTTCTCGTCCATTTGGACAAGTTCGTCGCTATTGATTTTAATGAGTTTAACGACAATGATAACTCGGTCCTTTTTCAATTTTAGAGAGTCTAAAAAGGGACGGAAAGGAAACTCCAATGATTCTTTTTTGTCATATAATCCCTTAAGTCCAAAAAAGTGTAAAATAATACAAAAGGGATGAATTTTCGGTAGTTTTAATGAGCCGAACAAGACAAGCGCTCGATCTTTGTGTGCAATAATCCCTCAAGTCTGAAAAGATTAAAATATAGAGGAGGGATAGCACTTCCAATGACTTTAACGAGCCGGAGAGGCTAATAGCTTGGCAATCTTTTCATATTTTACGAGTCAGGTGAAAAGAGCTTAAAGGAGACTCGTTTTTTGAGGAACGAGTGATAATTTTGGGTAGCAGCTGATTCCAGGTAAGGTTTGGAATTTTCGAATAACGGCAGTGTCACAAGGATGGCTGACAGAATCACTCGTCGCAGCTATTCCTCAAAAGGGTAAACAATCAAATGGAGGCGTATGATCAGCTAAAATAGAATGGAGGTGATGATGAGAACACGACCAAGGCTTAAAAGCGGATGATAATGCATTCACAATGGTTATTTACTGGAAATTTGTTCATTTTTTAATGAGCTTAAACTCTGGGCTAAACATTTGCTCATTTCTTAGGTTTAATTTTTAATGAGCTTGAACTTCACATAAAAATTTCTCGTGCCAGTCATATAATAAGGATATCTCATCTATGGATTCCATTCTTTATGGAGCTTGCACATTTCAAAGCTTTGCCCCGCATCCTTTCTTTATGCAAGTTAGGAACGACCAATCCTACGAGTTTAAAGGGTTTGAAAATCTACAAACTAAGAAAATAAATGGTCGCTCTTCACTTGCATGCAAAAAGGTTTGCATGCCCCCCGGTATAGTGAAAAATTTCCTAGCTACCATTTAGAAGTTCTCGCATCTACAAGGCAGTTTCCATCCACATAGCAGATAAAAACACTTCTTGGCTTAGGCCATATGGAAAAAGGTGATTCTAACTCCAACCACCTAACCTTGACGAGGGAATCGTATTCCAGTCTAATCCCCTTTTCCTATACGGATGGGTGTCGGACTAGTCATTTTCCTTCGCGGAAACCTACTTTATACCTAGAGTTTCCCTGCCGGAGTAGGCCAGTGTGCATGCTCCCTGGGTTTCAGTCATGTCCTCCCGAATTACTCGTGCTCTTCAAGTGGATGGACTAGAGATTTATGAGACATTCCTTGCGTGAAAGGACCATTTAGGGATGGCGTTTGACTATTAGCTATGTGTGAGCCTAGGAACGAAAGCTAGTCTATGAGATGGACCACTTGGCCTTCATGCGGAAAACACATTACTCTAAACAGTGAGGAGACAACGGCTTCCATGCTATAAATATAGTCACACCCAAGGAGTAGATTATAATCTAGAGGTCCTTGGACTACCATTACGTTCATATAAATTGTTTTCCTTCTCAATATTATGGGCACATTAGGAAGGATCCCTAATGGTCGACTGGTTCCTTTGTCGAAGCCTGTCAGATTTCTCATCTCAGGCAGAAGCGATGGCGAACCAAGTGCTTTCCAAGCAGTCGAGGAAAGGATACTCACAAAAGCCCCTTCATCTAAGATGGTACCGACCTTGACCATTCTGTAAGCTTGTACAATGATTCAGAATTGTACACTAGCTGGTAAACGGGGTCTACCTAGTAGATTCCAATCGAAGGAAACTACTAGGTTTCTTGGAGGTGGGGTCGAATAGACGGCCGGATATGAATTTGACGAACTTCCTTCCTACGGTAAAGGAACAAGTAGATTGCCCCATGTTCATCGGAGTCCGTGTTTACGAAAAGAATTTGAACAGTGTCATCCTCATTCTCTTTAGTGACTGTATCATCTAAAGTCGGACCTTCTGAAGGCAAGACCGGGTCAACTGCTGCCTTGAACTTTTGACTTTTGTCTAGTGTGGATTCAGAGGGTTTATCTTCAATGATAGATGCTTTGACCGACCACAATGGCGTGTCAGTCGAATTTTCAACCAGTGATGAACTCGGCAAGAGTTTCTTACATTCAGGAGGAAGCTGTAGCGGTGAAGCCAGACGATTATCCAAAACTCTTTTAGCTTCGTCTAGGATGGGACAACGGTGGACGACGTGATCGCCTTCACACAGTTTACAAGGAAATTTACATTTCCTTTTCTGTCTAGATACTTCGCTTTCACTAGTTGACGGTGTACTCTCAACAAAATCAAAGGTTGATGACACCAGACTGTGGAAACAAGGAGACCAGTCCCTTAAGATTTGAGGGATGCAAGGACAATCTCGATGATAGTGGTCTCCAGTGCAAATGACACATGGAGATTTAGGCTTGGACAGTACAGTGTGTGGATTTTTTCTAGACGATGCACGGTTGACCCTTTTTTCCTTTGGCTCCTTCTTCTTCTTTTCCTTCTTCTCCTTCCCCTTTTTCTCCTTCTTAGTTACTTGATTTTCAGCTTTACCAACTTCATCAAGCGAAGAGGAAGGAGGAGAGGGAGAAACAGATGAAGTAGAAGGTTGGAAGGTAACTCTAGTATCATCTAGTTGCTGACTCGATTGTTTAGGGATCACATTGTTTTGAACAACAGAGGTAGAGAAGAGCCATATGGGCAAGCCAATCATCAATCCTGGAAGTGACAATGTGGCCATATGGGGTGCACCAACATCTCCCCAAGAGGAGAAAGGACT